>JAVCKT010026091.1:26133-45161 GCA_032273925.1 Rhynchotus rufescens
GGCACCAAAAGTTCCACAGGAACTTAAGGAAACATTTCTTGACAGTGAGGGTGACAGAGCCCTGGCACAGGCTGCCCTGAAAGGTTGTGGAGTCTCCTTCTCTGGAGGTCTTCCAAACCCACTTGGATGCCGCCCTGTGCCCCGTGCTCTGGGTGTCCCCGCGTGTGCAGGGGGATTGGACTAGATCATCTCTAGAGGTCCCTTCCAGCTTTAAGAATTCTGTGATTCTATGACCTGCCTGTCTGCTCACGTCTGCCACCAGGAGATACTGTTCTTCAAGGCACCCAATAAAGGAAACCGGACACTAACAACCATCCTATTCATTGCACATGTATTTTTTAATTGGATCACTCTTCTAAGGTCAACGTTATAGTCCATCTTACAGTCCTGTTCCTCCCACTCCAGGCTCTGCAGTGATGTCTCTGAGTCACTTCCAAAGCCACCACCTTTCCAGCACTCACAGACAGCCCTCAACTTCTCACCAGCCACTGCAAGACTGCGGCGCGGAAGCGAAGGATTCAGCCTGATAAACCAAAGGGGAAAGGTGTGAGGCTAGTTTGTTTGCTTTTCCTGGAGGATTCAGGCCAGAGATTCCAGCTTTTCCAGGTCAGGACAATGTCTGCATTCGAAAATATTCTATAAATTCTTCATTTAACTGTTCCCCAAGGGCAGTCGGCTAGACCCTCACGCTC
Organism: Rhynchotus rufescens; assembly: GCA_032273925.1. Taxonomy (NCBI): domain Eukaryota; kingdom Metazoa; phylum Chordata; class Aves; order Tinamiformes; family Tinamidae; genus Rhynchotus; species Rhynchotus rufescens. The sequence goes on from JAVCKT010026091.1 coordinate 26,826, forward strand.
CAAGCACGTGGGCCTGTGTCTGAGTTTAAGCACACAAATAGTCTAAACTGACTTCAGCGGGACAACTCACGCATTTAAAGCTAAACCACATGTGCAAGCGTTACCAGGAGCTGGGCATTAGTCATCTTCCCCTGTTTTCTGCAGGGTTTTTGTAAAGAAAAAAAAAAAAAAGGAAAAAAAAGCAAAACCCCCACAAAACTTGTAGATACCGTTTGGGTAATAGAGCCATACTTGAATCTAAATTAAACCTCTCTCTCCCACTCTCCCTGTTCATGAAGCTAAGTAATTTTCTACCAGTTAAGTGTTTGGTCCGCCAAAGCTGCTAATTGATTTAACAAAAAAATGTTGTGAAAGGTAAAGTCTCGAGAACTGATGCTGCATCTGGGAGTTACACTTTCTCCGGGCTCACGCCAGTTCTGAGCAGGCTTTCGCACTCTCAGTGTTCCGACATATTTTTCCTTCTTTTTTTTTTTTCCCCCCCCATTTTCATCTTTTGGCAGAGTCCCTTTGCCCCCAGCCATGTCCTCCACCTGCAGTTAAAAATCCTCTTTGTGTCCCAGCGCCTTCGCTGGGGCCAACTGTGGTGACACAGACCGAGCACTGTGCCTCCAGCTGGGAAGCGAGCAGCAGATACTGTTTGGATGTAAACAGCCTCCGCAGCTATATAAAAAAAAAAAAAAAAAAAGAAAAAGAAAAAAACGAAGTGCAAATAAATACACCAAAGCGTTTTCTCTAAGCAAATCTTTCACAGTCGCAACTAAGCATTAAAAGGTCTTTTATTTTGTTTCTGCTCTGTTAAGAAACGGGGATCTTTACACTTCTGAAACAAACAATTCCTCTTTTTTTTTTTTTTTTTCTTTTAATACCTTTCTGCCTCATCGTTGCCCCAGAATAAGCAAACATCGTCGCTGTGTAAAGAAACAACTCACAGGAAATAATGTACTGCATGTTTCCATACGCTTCATAAATCCACAGGCAGCTTGCAAATACTGCTTGGGTTCCTGTATGAGGGTTGTTGGTTTTCATATAAGTCACGTATTAATAGTTTTTGAAAAATACTTAACCCCATTCAATCACGCTCCCTTCCACCTTTACACCGAAAACCAGGGGTTATAATTACACCCAAGGGCAGGAATAAATTAAAACAAGTGCTGGTGCCACCTTGCTGCACTCTTTTTCTACAAGCAAGAAAGGTGAAGCCGCTCAGCTAGGCCTTGTGTGCACTGGCCGAGCTCACAGTGAGCCCCACTAGCAAGCCAAGGACTAGATTCTCATGCAACATTTTCACAGGTCAGAAATGGGACAATGCACCGACTCAATCCTAACATAAAACACAAAGCAGGTCTTTGGAGAGGGCTGTATCTTTACTATCCCTCCTTCGGGCTCCCTCAAAGCACCCTACCTTGGAGCATCTCTTCATGATCACCTGCTCCATCCACCCCACCTTCATCCTCAGGATTTGATGGTGCTGAGAAGGCCTGAGGGGTCTCACCCTGGCTTTTACCGTCATCAACAAATTTGGGGTGAAAAGGGGCTCCTTAGAAGAGCAACAACCATATAGCTCCTGAATCGAGTACTACAAAAGAAATTCCATTAAATGGGTGCTCTTTTTATAGCACTATGCTGCCAACGGCTGCACAGATGTCAAGCAGAAGCTCTGAGGGTTCAGGACGTTTCGTGCGCTCAGCTCCACACTTTCTCTAAATACATAAGCCCCTGTGAAGTTCCTTTTACACCGAGGAAGTGCCAGGAGCTTGGGAAAAAACGGAGCACAGGACTTGTTATCCCACGAGTAAATGGGCCTCTTTTCCAACAGCAGGCTACCATTCATTTGTAAGTGATATTAAGTGATCTTTAAGTTACACACTTAAAGCTGTCAGGGCAAAAGTGTGCCTCCTTTTGGATGAGTCAATAGCAGGGAATGTGAAAGGGATTTGCTGTTAAAAGAAAAGAGAAAAAAGGTGCAAGAGAGGAAGAGGAACTAAGATTGCACACACAACTGGAACACAACTGCCTAATGCTCGTTCCACTCTAATAACAACCCATTGCTGGCAAACCCATGTCTGTCTTAACAAACCCTTGCGAAAATCACCATGCAGAAGAAGGGGAAATACTGATAAGACTTTACTTATTCAGCCTCTCAGGAGACGCCACAAATAATAAACACTCCTCTCTCCGAAGTATCCTAATGGCATCTTATCTTTAAAAAAATGAAGCTTGAATGCTTTTTCTGAATATAAACTTGCGGCGTACAGTCAAAATTAAAAAGAAATATAAGGTATTTTTAAGAGAAGCTCCATGGAGAAAAACAACTGTGAAATAGCCAAACATCAATTATGAAAACCACATCAAGAACAGGCTCCTTGTGCATGAGTTTTAGCGTTTGGGGATGTGAAGAAAACGTACATCCTGGTTTGACTCATAATGTAGGCAAAGAATGAGCAAGTCTCCTTGACCTGTACAGCTCAGTGACCGTGCTCCCATCCCGAACCGGAACCCTCTGAAGCCAGTGTCTCCATAAAACCACTCCGCTCCATCTAGTAACTCCTGGCTCAGGGCAACCTTTGCTCTTCTGCTCCCACCTCCTCCACAGCATAAACTGATCTGCTCATTCCCATCCTAGGTTAGCGCAGAAGCAGCAGCAAGTACTGTTGTGGAGGCCGGGGTTAGAGCAGTTTCCAGAAGTTTGGATCATGGCCCCATGTGTGTATGATTTCCAATTTCCACAGGGCAGCACCCAGGAGAGAGAGACCAGAGTTGGGAAAACGCAGGATAAAACCAGGAAAAGCTTTCCCACAAGACCCACAGGAAAAAGCAGTGGGATGGTCTTCTCTTTATTTAAAATAACAAGTCTGACAGCTTGTGGCATTACTGTTTAATGGCACACAGTGTCTTTACAGAAAAAAATAACAAACCAAACAGTTGTATTAGGAAAGAAAAAAAAAAAGTATCTCATTCTGGCTAGTTTCAACCTACCCCTGACTTCCTTCCAATCTTCTTTCCAGTATGTGTTGAGGAAACACATATTCCTGTAGGCAGTGCCTGTATGAAAGATTTCACCAAGAATATTGTTCTTTGGTGATCCATGGTGCAAGAGGTTCCAAGCTTCCTGTCCACAAGCAACAGCCATTCATAACTCCTCATGCCCACCCCGACAGACAACTGATAGACAATTAAAATAAACTAAAGCGAGATTATTTCAGGCTGCAAATCAGCAACACAAGGCTCAGGAAACCTCAGTACTACAACTGCTGGGGTAACCCTCACTCGACCCCCCTTTGCCTGTGTGATCGTACAGTTAATTACACAATCAGCAGCTATTTCTTTTTCTATGGCAACTCTGCCTCACCCCGCAGAGCAGGACACAGGCTCGTGCTCTGCCTTCTCCACGTTGCTCGAGGTGTGGCCCCAAGCCTTGTTTACTAGGTACGAGACAAAGTCTGCTCTCAAAGCAGTAATTTACTCATGGGCTTTTCCTCGGCGCGCATCATTACAGTAACTCAGGGTTTCACCAACACTAAGGAATGTATTTTCACAATGCTCTCATAAAGTAAGACATTGTGTTATCCGTACATCATGGGCAGAGAATTGAGGCACAGGGAGATTAGCCTGAAAAGCTTCCACTCGTTTTAACTCTTAGGTCCCAATTCTTCAGAGATTTGTTTTATCTGTTCAGGATGTGGCAAGAGAAAAAATAAATAAATAAAAGGCTTAAGATTTGGTCAGAGGTGAGCTGATTTTCTCTGAGACACCAGAAGCGGGACCGCTGACATAAATATCCTGTGAGCTGGGGTTGTTAAGGCAGGGATGTTCTCATTTATGTGAACATGAGTTATTTTTAACATTCATCAGAAATTCTGCGAGACTGTAAGGGCCCTGTTTTCTAAAAGTTCTGCCTGAAGCAGGTAGCTGGGATGGAAAATTTCAGCCCCAAAGTTTAAGCTTGGTAAAGTTGTAAACAACCAAAAAGAAGGTCTTACAATGGGGCAGCTGTTGGGTGGCCTCAACAGCAGGCCAGTGCCCTTTACGTATACTTTTCTTTTTCATGAATTACGCTACCAGCTGCTGAAGGAACCACACAGGCTGACACAATGAAGCCCAACTTGAATGCAAACTGTAACTAAAGCACTACTTCTCACCCTTTTTCTATTCAGATACACAAGACTTAGCCTTAATGCACAATAACAAGGTCTTGTTACTCGGCTTCGAATAGTAACTTAGAGCATTAGCCCCAACTTTCCCTCTGCACTCTTAGAAAGCAAAAAGAAGAAAAATATTGGGGACTGCAGACAGCAGCGATTATTCACTGGATGTCAGACAGATGGACGGACAGTACTGAGGGTAGTGATCCTTGCGTTGCTCTAAACTGATCCATTCTCTGGTTATACACTGGAAGATCACAAAATCCTACAGGAGATCCACCTGACAACTTCAGACAGTGATTCGTCCATGCTAATCCCAGCAAACAAAAAAAGGAAAGAAAGAAAGGAAAGAAAGAGAGAGAAAAAAATCAATAAATACATGGTATCAGCCTTCTTAGGACTATAAATTATTATTTAAGTCACTTTATAAAGGTGACTTAATAACGGTGGATAAAATCCAGCCTTGCTACTGTCCACCACAGTGCGCAGGACTCGGAAGGAAGGAGAGCGAGTGAGACAACGTGTCAGCAGGAATAGTTCCTCCATCACCTCCTTAATACGCAAGGGCATCCCTGGGATAATTCCTGGTGATTCTTATTGCCATCCAAGCTGTATTGCTGGTGAATGATCTTATGGACTGTCCCTCCCCCTAAGCGTATACCACACACACACACAGATGAACCTGGTTTCTCTGTCCTGCACTGTCAATTCTTGCCATACACCCCAGCATTTCAGCTAGGAATGTCTCCTGACCACACTAACATGGACTAATTCAGTATTTTTAATTACAGAGGGATTTACAGCACCGCACTACAGTGCTCGCTTTTATTATACTCACGGTTTCTGCTCGATCTGGATACACTCTACATACAAAGTTGCACATTAGACAAATGACATTGCACATTAAGTAAATCACTCTCTAGAAACAGGATTAGATGAAGAGGCAAATCTTCATCATTCCTAGTGTATAAATTAATATCTCCAAAATCAGTATGTAGGAGCTCCACATCGATTTATGAAAAACAAAACCAAAAAAAACCCCATTCTCTACAATTAAACAATTTATATAGGAGATGAATTCTTTTTCTCCTGTTTTGCTTAATAAATAAAACAGCTGGTCCGAGGAATCAGGTCAATCAGTGTCTGGAAAAAGCCCCATTAAATATAACCTACTTTCCCAAGCTGCGTGAGGCCTCCTCACACTGGAGAGCACAAGTCCATGCAGAGGCAGCCTGTTTGCCTCCGGTTTGGGTTACAGGCTGGTTTATCCCAAACGGCAGCAGTCACTGAGGCATCTTGTGAGCAGGTGAGGAGCTGGGTTTGAGGGAGCACCACCAAGATCATGTGCTGCATTCAGACATACCTGCCCAACGCCGCTAGAGACCGCGAGGATCTCGCTCTGAGGACATCCAACATGGGCAGGTGGGAAAGGACCCCATGCTCACACACACTCAGCCTCCCTCAAAGCCATCCCTGGTGTCCTATGTCACCCTTGCTCCTTCTTCACTGCTCAGTTCTCGTGCTCTTTCTCAAGGGCCTTTCCAACATTCCCTGAAGGCAGGTGGCACCTGGATGAAGTCTTCTGGTAGCAGGTGAGGAGCTCCTCACAAGCTCCTCTGTCTCAAGGCAGAGTGGCAGAGTTGTGTGGCTCAACACCCAGGACAGCTCTCCTTTTAACCACATGACAAGAAAAAGGGGCTACCAAGGAGAAAAGCTGCTTCTAAGCCTTAAAAACTAAGTCTAACAGCCCAAGAGCTCTGGGTACCGCTCCTCAAAGAGTCCTGTGACTTAGGCAAATGTTCCCTCTCCTTTCATCTACAGGTTTGGAAATGCTTTCCAAGGAAAGTTATTAGCATAATCCACATCCTATAGACACGAAGATACCACCACATGAAAGTGAAGTGACTTGCCAAAGCAAGGCACAAGCGGAACTGCAGAATGAAACCTCCTGACCCATAATCCCAGGAATTAGCCTTTAAAATAAATATTATATTTCTATAATAAAAAAAAAAAAAAAGAAAAAAAGAAAAAAGAAAAAAAAAAGATAGGAAGTGTGTATGTGTGGGGAATATTATGTAGATGCAATGAGTAGGGCTCTTAGAGGGCTAATGATCTGAAATATATCTTTTTTACCCTCTCACCTCCATTTCTCCTTACAAAGTTATCGTAACTTCAAAGAGTATCCCTTTTTCATAGGTCTGTTTCAACCCTAACGTGTAGGTTCATTTTCCCAGCCTGTAAAGCTAGAGGTAGCCGTTCCCGGAGCACAAGTTACCTCCCCTAATTCAATATACGTGTCTGCCCTCTCAAAACCCTGGCCTGAGACCACGTCACACGTCGCAGCGTGCCACGGGACACCAAAGTGCTATCCACGGGTCTCGGCCTGCAGCCAGTGCCGGTCTAGGAGGGTACCCTGGAGGTGAAGCCTGGTTGTTCTCTATTAATTTTTAATTTCAGTAATGGCTCCAGGGAAAGGAGGGAGATATAGGTCAGAGACTTTGGGGGCTGATTAGTAACCCTGTACATCATCCCTGCTTTTCTCACTTTTTCCTTCCAAAGTTGAGAAACGGAGGGTTTTCCCTCTGCATTTCTCATTTACTGATGCAACATTATAGACGTTAGTTAGAAAAATCCTGCTCCTTCCTCTGTGAGTCCTGACACTTGTAGAGTGACTAAACCTTCTCTCTGTACACTTCAACTCCAACAGCTACATCTGTTTTTCCCCACAAAAAAAATGCAGCTCCATCTTCTACTTGCGAAGTGTTCCCCTGTGGTCACTGCAACAAACCCTTCTGCACTACGACAGCTGCCCGGACCTCATGTTTGCACATGCAGAGATGGAGAGCCGGGGGGTCACGGCAGGACCTGCAGTCAGGTCACTTCCCAGCCTACATTCCCAGCAGCAGTGTCCCCCAAACCGAGAGGCAGTTAGTGGCTGCCTAGACTGCACAGGTCTGAGCAGGTAATGAACCAAGACGGGAATGACCTGGGTTCTCATCACGTAATAACCCCGTCTGCGGGGTCACTTTGCCTGCACATGGATCAGCCTGTCCCTCGCGGGCTCTGGGCTCTCTGCCCTTGCTGAGGGCTGCACACACCAGCTCTCACGAGAGTTTCTGAGGTAGGAGCTCGGGGCAAGCAAAGCCCAGCTCTGTGCGACATCAGAGCGTGCCAGAGGCTCCCCACGTCCAGGTGGGCTCGCATGGGATGTCCACCCACAGCCACGCTCACAGGGCTGCACTTCACCCCTCACATAAGCGTATCCATGGACCTGCTCATGCTTTGCTCTTGCCTCCGTACCCAAGCACACAGGGACTTTCCTAAATTTCCTAAACCTTCCCAAAGTGCAGCCAAGTAACGCCAAGAAAGCACAGACAGATCCTTCCCAGGTCAAGGAGGCAAAGAGCCTCACCTGCCCTCCGTGCCACCTCCCCCTCGCTGGGGCACCAGCTCCCACCAGCACTAGCAGGAACACGCATCCAAGGAGATCCCATCAGTCACGACGAGCTGGGAGGCTGCTCAGCAGGACCCAAGGGGACACAGGGTGGGAAAAGTCCGTTCCCCGTTTCATCCTGACGCCCCCACCTCCGCCAGCAGCCCCACTTCCCCCACCGTTACCTCCGTGCCCATCCTAGGAGAGCCCTCGGCATCGCTGTGTAGGGCGGCATGAAAATAAATAACCAGTTCCAGTGCCACACTCCCTCCTGGCAGATCTGCTTCTCTCTTCTTAACTGTTTCCAAGTGCCTGGCTGTTTTATAATCCCCACTGAGCATTCCCTTAACTCCTTCCTTACTGAGCCCTTCCACCCTCCCTTGCTTCCTCTCTCCTGAAGACAGAAAAAAGCCAAGCTAAGGCAGGGGGTAGAAAAAGCGAAGGACGGGGGCTGGATCAAAGAACAAACAACTGAATCAAACTGCATGTATAAGAGAAACAGTAAATTAGTCACTTCCCCAGCCTTCTCTTACGCAGACAACTAAGTCTTCTATTAAGCTATTTTTTTCTTTTTTTCCTGCGGACATTTATGTACAGTAGAAGCTTACTTCTCTTTTGCTAATCTCCTCCTCCTTATTCATACCATGAGGTCATATTCCTCTGCTGGTAACACAATATTAAATCACACAGCAGCTTGCCCTTTGAGGTCCGAACTGAAATCCCTTTCTTAGATCACTGGCGAATATGAGTTGCTGGCTTCACACCCAGCGTCTCCACCACCCCATCTACGCCTGCTGCAAAATCCCACAAGGACCAAGCACAGGTGTCACTTCATGCTTCAGGGGACCTTTGGCATCACAGCAAGGGCTGCACAGGGGAGCACATCAGTTGTGTGGATGCAGGGGTGCAATGGGGAGAAGACGGAAGATAAAAGGGCCTTCCCACACTTGCTCTCAGGCAGGAACACTGTTGGGTTCTGCTCTTGCTTCACAGTGCGTGGCTGCTTCCTCCACAGAGCGCCGAGGTTACCCCACGCAGCTCACACTCACACTCCAAAGCGTGCCGCGGGGCCTCGTGCCCTAACAAAACGAGCTCCTCTGTCACGCCAGCCCGGGCTGCGGCGCTTTCGGAAGCAGTTCTGCTGGTGTTCAAAGGGAGCAGCTTGCTGCGCAGAGGAGTGGTGGAGTTAACAGGAGCAGGATCAGTACAAGCTCCTACCCTGCCATCTGCCTTCAGCTCAACCGGGCCTTCTGCTGAACAGCCACCACAGGCCGGGGCCTCTGGAGCGAGAAGCGGCTCAGTGACATGAAAGACTTCCTGGGCTAGTTGATTAAGAATCAGATTAGGAGCACAGGAATTCTGCAAAGTGCAGATACTGACTCAGTCTGGGGATTCCATGGGGATATTTAAACCCAATTTTTCAGAAAAGGCCTTTCATTTTGAGCAGGAGAACACGTGCCTGCTTAAACTGGCCCCAAGAACTGGTGAACCCAGAAATAGGGGTCATTTTTGAAAGTGCTGCTCTTTCTTCTTCAGCCACCCCCTGGTAGAAAGCAGGGATAAAATAATGCTTAACTACCTCATTCCCTTGCTCTGATGAACTCCTCCACGTCTGAGAAGTTAACAGAGAATAAAGCCCACTGGAGAGCAGAGGGAGCCCCTCCGGTCCGCGGGCTCTGCGCTCGCCGGACTGCTCCAGCAGTGCCCAGCGTGGGCTGCTCAGCTCTGCTCCCGCACCCTGAATCCAACCACGGCCTCGAGAGCCTTCCCTCATTTGTGTAACAACCGAGCAGTCCTGTAGGGCTTACGGACTGCCTCACAGCACTGTACTGCAGACCGGCCCCCGAGCGCAAGAGCGAGGAGCAGTGGCGGGACGGTGAGGGCAGAAGGGCTTTGCAGGCCCATGACAACACCCCAAAGTCATCTCTGATATCACATCACGCCGCAATGATTTTCTACAGCAGTTTAAAGAACTGCCCTGGTTGGCCTCCAAATATAGACTCTTCCAGCCCCTGCTCCTTCCTGACAAAGGGCAGGAGGAGCAGTGAAGCTGTGCAGGTACGGAGAGCAGAACATGGGACGAGCAAGGGCAAAACCTACAGTCTGGGAAAGTGAAAGGAATGGAGAGGTCCCCCCTTCCACAGAAGGAGGAAGGGAGAAAGACAGAGGAGTGAAAAAGCCTGGACTTAATCATGAAAAACAATAGCTCATCATTTATTTTCATATCCCCTCACTAATGCTTGAATAATGCTAACAGTGGAATTCTTATGGCATGCATGTCATGCCTGCAAATACCAAGTGAATTACTTCTTAGCGAGGCTATGGGCTATGGCACTGAACAGCACATTCGTTACAAGTGATTGGATGATGAACAACAGTTCCCAAATTCCTCCTTCACAATGCTACTTGCATTAGCTGTAATTTAATGAGCGAGAGACACAGAGAAAGTTTTGGCTCATACTGCTGAAATAATCCTGCCTGCTGTTGCTTCCCACCGGGTCTTGTATTAACTTGCACCATCACCACCTCCTCCTGCTCCCCCTCCTCCTCCTCCTGTCCTTTCTCACCTATCCTCAGGTGCTAAAAGTGGTGTCAGGAAGCACACTGGCATGCCAAGGGAGCAAGGCAGGAAGCCTCAAGCCTGCTCGATGGCTGCTGGATGAAAAGCAGAAGACGACACAAAACTCTCTCTTCTCCCTCACCCAACTCCAACTCATCTGTGCTTTTTCCTCCATGTGGTCCAGCAGAGGTGAAAGTGTCTTTCACCTGTGATCCCTAACTGGAAGCCCTAACTGGAATCCCTAACTGGGATCCCCAACTGGCTCAAGGGAGCCAACTGGGCACCATCACCACTTGGTCCTTCAGCAACCTGCCCCCACAGCCTGACCCCCTGCACACGACGGGACATTTATCCACCGAATGACCCTACATGCAGGTTCACCCCTGAAACACGACCCGGTGTGCGGGGTCTCAGGTGTTGGGCCAGGAGAAAGATGAGAGGTCTGATCCGAGCAGTAGACCCAGAGACTTGGAGACTGCAAATGTCACCCCCGCTCTCCTGGTGTATCCAGTCTCCTCGGTGTCTGCACATAAGTGACAACAGGACAAACATCCGTAGATTCCTAGTTTTTGGAGCACCCACAGTCCTCTTTATCCCCCCTGTGCCAAACATAATTAACCCCCACCCCTCCCTCCAGCCACATGTTGTAGAAAGCAACTCAATCTAAATTTACATGCTGCTGAAACTAAGGTACAAGCAGGGGAAGGCAAAATGCCCTTAGGATTGGAACCAAACATATTTGTGCAAATGAGACTCCGCATTTACAGCTACTTTCTACCCTCTGGTACGTGCTATACTCTCAGCTTTGGTTCAGAAACCATCTGTGGGTTTGGGATCCTTCCTCAGGCACACTGGACACTGGGCAAAGTCATACGGACCTGGCGAGGGTAAGAGTGGGGCAGGAAGCCACAGGATGCTCCAGGGCCCCAGGACAAGGGCAGATACTTGTGCCATATCAGAGTGATCACTGCGCAGAGAGCAGGGCCGGGGAGCAGCAGCGGGATGGGCACGGCAGGAAGCAGAGGTCTCCCCCAACCAAGGCCAACTGTGATGGCCAAGGGGCCTCCTCCCTGGGGTGCTATTTGCCACGAGCCACAAGCCATGTCCACGGCCAGCAGAGAGGCACAGTGGGGTGGGGAAGATGAGGAAGTGATCGATACAAGTAATCGATACATTTATTTAGATATATCTATCAGATATATTTAGACCAGCTGGGTCAAGGGCAGTATAAGCCTGTTACTGCAGTGAAGCCCACAGAGGCCCAAACTGCTGGCCTCAATCAATCGCACACAAGGCTGACCAAGCCAAACGCTTCTGCCGGGGCCAGGGAGGTCTGCAGGGGTTTCCTGGCCTGCCTAGGGTGGCAGAGGATGCCGTGCCTGGAAATGTGGCCTGGAAAACCAGTATGTTCTTGGCTCACTGTATCCTTAGCCATGAAAGCCTCAGGTGGGCTGGGAATCGTCAATGGAGCATGAGAGCTGCACCACAGTGGAGGTGGGAGCGGGGAAGAGGAAGGGGCTGGGGGTGATGAGGGAACATCACCAAACCCAAAGAGGGGATAAAAGCCCAAGCCACTCTGCGATCCTGCAGTGACAGACCAAGAGACAGACAGAAGTACCAACCGCAGCTGCAACGCATTTGGGGAAACTTCCCATTTGTTGACGACTGCTGTGGAGAAATAATTAAAGCCAAATGAGAAGCTACGACCTGCAACTTGTTCCAGCGATGCCAAACGACACAAGCACGTTTCCTGGCTTAACCCCAGCACGGTCACGAACATGTGTTTTATTGCTGCTGGTATCACAAGCAAGAGGCACCCCCTGCTCCAAGACCCCGTCCTACCTCACCATTCCCTCACATTTCGTCTCCTCCTTCCCTCTCTCTGTAATTTTTACAGGCAGGGACTTTTCGGCAGGAGATGTGGGGTCTGTCTGTGACAGGGCACGGCAAGGGAAAGCAGATGTCTCCTTGTAAAGCATCTCTTCCTGAAACCCCTTCAGCCCTTCCTGGCTAAGCGGAAACGTGGCGACTGATAAGGAGTCCAGTGCTCCTCTGGGAAGCAGCGACCATGTCACGGGGACACCAAAGACCTTAGAAACTGGGCTGGTTCAAAGGCCAGTCCCTGCCCTAAGAGACAGCAACTGCGCAGCTGAACAACAACAAACCAGGGCTCATATCCCACCTTCGGGGATGCTGGATAGGACACAGGCACTTCCCTGAGGTTGTCTTACTTACGCTAGATACTTTGTGAGTGGTACAGTTGACTCACCTACCTACATAGTTCCCCAAGAGATTCTGCCTTCTCTTACAGACACCAGTTGTATCACAGGACCAGGGGAAGACTGAAATAACTGACAGACCTGAGGAAATAGCTGGTAGACCCTGGACAGACCTGTGACATATTAGCAGAGCTGTGGAGACGCTTGAGGAATGGTCCAGCAAGGGCACCAAAACCCGGCACGAGGAGAGGACTGTAAAACATGCCTGGCCTGCAGATGCTGGTCAGGATGGAGACAAGCTGGTAGATGTCCATTACGAATCACGCCCAATCTAAACGTCTTGGATGACATTTTCTGTGAGTGTGGATTTCTAGCAACCCTTTTGCTCAGCCTGCGAGTTGCATTGCTACAAAACCTCCCCCTGCCTTTTCAGTGCAGGGTGGCAATGTCCCCTTCTGAACACACCACGATTTACAGCCTACCAACCACACTCACCCAGGCTGCAGGAACTGCAGGCAGCTCCCCTGCCAACACACCCGCCGTCACAGCATCTCTCCACATAAACACCCTGCATCCACCTTGTTTATATTTCCTCTGCATAGGCTGAGACAGCTCACAAACAGACACAAGGCCTAATTTATATTTAATAATAAATCTCGCTTCTTCATTTCTGGCAGTGAAAAACAGCCCGGGTATAAACGCAACTTGCTGAGCGACTGGGGTAACCCCTGCAAGGGGCACAAGGGCCACGCTGCCTTCTGCATACGGAGGCCACACGCACGGACACGCTCCTATATGTGCCTGCAAACATGGGAAGAGCTGTATGTGCACATGCCAACACGGACGTGCACGGCTCTGTACCAGCAACTACTGTCCCTCACACGTGCCTGCAGACAGCACGGGCGTTTGGAGGCTGTGCTTTCATTGGTAATCAATGAGAAAACGCCACTGCAAAAGTATTGTCATGGTCAATGGAATACACTCTGTCCGGGCTTCACGTGTCCCGCTCAGGCGGTGCAGCTATTTAAAAGGGCTTTGTGAGGGGCTTCTTACCCCCAAGCTGCTAAACACACGTGTGCTGTGATGTGGGGGGAGTGCAGAGTGGGGAGCGGGGGGAAGGAGGGTTTCTGGTGGGGCTGGTGAAAGTGCTGCAGGAGATGAAGGCATTTTGCAATCGCTCTCATGACCAGATGTGATCCCCACTTGTCTCGGGAGCTATGAGGCCTCTGTGGGTTTCCGCAGGGTGCCCACAAACTGGCTGCAGCTGAGAGCTGTCCCCGTGTCCCCTCTCGGGTTCAAAGGAAAGGGTGTCACCTCTCCTCTTGCTGCAAAGGACCTTGCTCCAGGGCCCCATCACGCTGGGCCTTGCCTGGGGAAGCGCTCTGTGTGCAGGACACGGCCGCCAGGCTATAGGGCTGCACACGCAGCCGCGGCTACAGGGCTGCAGCCGGTTACTCAGCAGAGCTGCACGTGGCCAGTGCGCTAAACCAGCCCTCTGTGGCCTGCACTGGCTCCCAACGAGCTCCCATGAAGGTCACCCAGCCATTAATTCCTACCGAGCTGTCCTGTCCTGGAGGTCTTTAACCCCTGACTACAGCGAGCCGGAGACACCTGAACAGCTCCCGCCTCTGTCTCCACCTTCACTGCGCCGAGCAGAGCCCCAGGCCTTCACCCAGCGCGGCCACGAGGGCTGTGGTCCCTGCTCGGAGCCAGAAAGGCCCCGTGTGTCGTGAGCGCAGGGCTGACGCGGGGCTCTGCTGCCCGCCCCCAGCCCGGCCGTGTCTCTGCACCTCCCTGCACACACGGGCACACTCCATATTCCCCTGTCCCGGCATGCTGCAAACAAAATGAAACTCTATATAATAAAATGACTTTATTTCAGAGTGGTGCTGTTTAGCTGTGAGACAGCATCACTGATGGCAGGAAAGCAGAGGAGGCCCTACCTCAACCCTACCAACCTCAACCTTCACTTCTCCCCATGGCCCCAGGGTCCCTCAACAAGGGTTCAAAACTCTGTGTCACCAGCAGGATGCTCAAGAGCATCACGTGAGATTCGCCATAGGAGCCAGACCCCAGGCTGGATATCTGAACAGGCCAGGCACAGGGATTTACCTCCCCCAACATTTTGCCGTGTGATCCAAGACTTCACGTACTGAGAGTCAGCATGAGAGCTGAAGAGGTTTTTCTCAGCATTTTCCCCAACTTTGAAAACCACCATCTAAATAGGAAAGCAAGTACAATGGCTAGAGATTAGCTGTAGTTAGAGCCAAAACAGAGGCCTGCGGAAAACAGAAACTCCCTTGCCCAACTATCTGGTATTCACCAACACTAAAAGCTGCTCAGGAAAACAAAATACAACCCTATGAATTTAGCTCATGCTCCTCAACTCCAGCCTCATGCTGCAGGCAAAAAGATGTCCCTTCTGCCACACACAGCACAGAGGTGGCAACTGTTGGTCCCGTGGTTACTTGCCCCGTCCTCCTCTCCCAGACATGGCCACTTGTCATGTCCTCTCCCAGTCACAGGGAGCGAATCCCGCGGGCGATGCCGTGTCCGTGCACCCTTCGGAACACCTGCTCCGTGGACACGTTTGCTCGGGATCTCGGCAGTTACTGGATACGAATAATGCATAATTAAAAGAAACGCGAAGCCGCACCAGGGGATTATCGAGCTTCCAAGTTTTTTTTTCCAGGCTACATGACTCTCTGGAGTCACAGCAGAGCTATAAAAAAATAAATCTCAGTCTAACCAGTTTACGCAGAGATGACCAAAATGTGAGCCCGTTTTGTTCTGACCATTCCATTTCTTTTCTTATATCTCTTGCCTAGCCTTTAAAAGGCGTGTAAGATACACAGGGAAGGAACTAGGCAGACAACATCCTTGGAATAGATGCGGGAATATAATCAAGCCCTCAGACACACACACGCCAAGCCCATAATTTATCTCTTCCTCCTCCCGTTTGATACTATCCTCTGCTCTGCTATCATAATCTGTTGCTACGGAAACACGTATGATGTCACGAGGAGAGGTCTATGGATGCCCCGGGCAGGAAGGAAGGTCCGTGGCGATCGGCAAGAGCAAAATCCACCTCCAGGCAGCTGCCGAGCGGGAGACGCTCCAGCAACAACAAGTGTCAGAGGGGAAAAAATGAATGCGCTCACGGTGCCCGTCCTGCAGACAAAGGCAGAATGCAAACCGTGCTTTGAAATGAAAAAGTGTTTTTAAAAATACTCCTGAATTTTGCCTACAAGGAAGAATGATCTGTGAATCTTCCTGAAAAACTAGACTTTCTCCGAAATGCTGTGCAGGCTGCCGGAGGATGGATTATTTTCTAAGTCTTGCTGGGACAGTGCGAGCGCACGTCAATCCATGCCGTGCCCTGCTCCAAAACTGCCTCCCAAAGTGTTGGAGCAAGACCCGCTCCTCGCGCAGCGGCGGGGGAGCCTGCTGGCTCCCTGCCACCCCCTGTGCCTTGATGAACTTTGCTGGGAAAAAAAGGCATGGCTTCAACCAAAAATAAACAGTCACACACTGAACCTACTGGATCACATCCAGCAGCAAATAAACACCCTCATCCCAAACTATAAGCAACAACAACAACAACAAAAAAGGAGCTTTTCTTGCTCTCTTAGCCAGCCCAAGAGAAATAAATACTCATTTTACGGAGTCGCTGCCGCCCAGGTGCCGGGGGAGGAAGGCGGCAGCCCCAGGCGCTCGCTCGGAGCCAGGCAGCGCCCGGGCCGCCGGGAGCTCCCACACGGATGCAGCGGCCGCCGCCTTCGCGCCCGCTCCACCGCCTGGACACGGAGCGGCCAGCCGGGCAGCCAGGAAAACGCAGCCCGCCGGCCCTGCCGGGAGGAGGAGCGAGGCCCGCGGATCAAATTCTTCCTTGCAGCGTCGCTGCCTGCAGCGTGCAAAGGGCAGCGGCGGGCAGGGAGGAAGCCACAAGGCTCTCGGATCAAGGGAAGCGCTGATATTTCTGCTAAAACCTGCCAGCTTCCAATGCCACAAGCGTGAGAGACCTTCTGGGGAGGCTGTAGCATCATTTTTGCCTCCCATATCGGCTCCAGCTGGAGGATCCCAAGGCAAAGGTGCTCTCCTGCCTGCCGGTGTTCAAATCTAGGTGGTTCTTCCCTCCTCGCTTTTCTCCAAGAAAAGCAGATTTCCTCAGGGTGGGAACTATCTGCCACCTCATGTCTCTGCTGTGCTTAGTGCGGTATGGGCCTGCTTATCACTGGTCCTGGTGCCACTGTAACAAATACAGCCATTACTAGCCATTATTACGTACATATATATGAACATATAACTTCATATATATGGTATAATGCACTGAAGAACAACAAAAAAATGGGAAAGGGAAACAAATGAAATGGGAAAATGCCAAGTGTTGTGTGCTTTTTCTTTCCCCCTTTTCTGTTTTGGGGGCAAGGTGCTGCTCCTATTTTTTCATGAAGCAACTTCTGTTTTTTCTGTGCTCCCAATCTGGACGCTTATAGTAGAAAACAAAATTGATCTTGGTGAAGAATCAGACTGGACTTCTTTTCTAAATTGGCAGGTAACATCAAGCAGGAAGGGACTGTAAGGTCCCTTAGATTATAACTCCACATGATCCCAACAAACTGAAAGATGCAAGATGAAATTCCAACAGGACAGAGAATCACATGCTTTAGGGATGGGAGACTAGCTCCCGGATCTCAGGATACGACCCGGGAGCTGCAGCCCATCACAAGCTCATCATATGGAACAACGCTGGGCTGGAAAAGGCCACCCAAAGAGGAGCACTCTCAGCAAGCCACACGGAGCAGCACAGGGCCTCAGCTAGAGCACTGTGCTCCAGCACCGTCTTTGAGAGATGGCAACGAGCTGAAGGGCAAGAACTGTCAGAGCTGTAGGAGACAAGACACAGGGTTAAAAAAAAATCTTCTCAATGACAAGACAGTGAAGCAGAGTGATGACAGCCTGGGCAGCCTGTGGAGCCTCCATCCACAGGTGGAATGTTGGATAAGTGGCTTGGGGAGCATGCTGGACAAGCACAAGTTTGGTATGATGCACCCCGCTTTGAATCTGTGGGAAGAACTTCAAAGTCTTTCCTAGTCCAATTTTCTATGATCCCAGCAATTTTGGTGAGAGCTAAGTTTGTCTTTGACCTTTTGGCATGGCCCATGGAGTGAGATAAACCTGTCAGCCCTTTGAACTGAAGGAGACATTAGCCTGCAGGTTACCTTGCTGAAAGATTGTTGTTCCAGTCTTGCTAGTGCCTTTAAGGCTTAAGGGCTATAGCAAACTAGGAGCACTGCTGTCCTTCTGAGGTTCCCAACTATCTCTGACAAATATATTGCCTTGCACGATGACCTTTCCTACTTTTCAATGTAGGAAGCTTAAGTGATTGCATCCTCCCCGAGAGTTTTGAGAGCAGGCATGGGAAGGGGTGCAGGACAGAGAAGGAGGCATAACTGCAGGATGAGCTTCAGCTTGCCCAAGCACACGGCCCGTTCAGTGTGAAATAAACACCAACGGGTTCTTCCTTCTCTCAGCTTTGGCCTCCCTGAGATATTTCGTGATGTAGCAATACGGCAGAAAGACTCGGCCTTCGCTGCACAACTGCCCAAGGAAATTTTGGAAGAATAATATAGAAACTATCCAAATCTGGAAGCTACCCATATTCAAGAGAGGCCTCAAACACTTGCCATTGTGCCTCTTAGAAGAAGGATCTCGCTTCACAGTCTGGCCAAAGGGAAGAAGAGCCAGCGGCGCTCCCTTTGCTGCGAGCAGGCGGAGGCAGTGGTACTCCCTGCCCTCCCCCCAGCAAGGCTGCTGCTGATACCGAACTAGGGGCAGTAGCTGGTACCCTAGAGGGCTGCGCTGCCATCCAGAGGGACCTGGGCTGACTGGACAACTGGGCGGTTAGAAACCTCATGAAGTTCAACAAGGGCAAGTGCAGGGTCCTGCACTTGGGGAGGAATAACCCCGGACACCAGTACA
>JAVCKT010026094.1:1648-17646 GCA_032273925.1 Rhynchotus rufescens
CAGTGCTAACATGGCTCCTCTCACGCTGAACTAGGAAATTAATGCTGGTGTTTTGGTGGGCATTCACCTGCTCACCAACGTTAAATGGAAATTCTTAGTTTATGAAATATTTCTATTATGACATTATAAGGGTATGAAACAGGTGCTAAAGAATCTAAACATACATATGCTATATATACACATATATGTGTGTGTGCATGCATATACACACAGAGAGCACAGGTGTATACCAGATATTGTATGATAGAACCATTACTGATTTTTCAGCTTTGGATAGAGTTTATAGAAATCACTTGCATGGCTCTAACACTCCTTTTAGAAACAATACCAGGAGTATTAGGCAGCTTTTCTGGTTGCTCACCAGTAAACGTGGCCCTGGGTCTAAGACAGCAAGGCTTGAAGAGGGCTAGGATGGATGCTTAAGCATGTCCTTACCAGGAGGAGAAAAGAGCATCTGTTGCCTTCATTCTGTCCCTCTTCTCCAACCAGTCTCTGGGCTGTGCAGGCTTCGTCTGTGCCTGGCACTCTCAAGGGAAGATAGAAGCTTTGTCTGTTTTCTCTTGGAGCAGTGGCTGCTTTTTTACTGGATATGTTCATCTAGAGATGACCATTTGTTTGGTCATCAGAAAACAGAATATGACTGTTCTGTTTTCATTTTTTCCCTTTAAAACATACCAATAAGAATAAGAGGATGGCAACCCTTTCTCCATGCCTGTGCTGAGATTGCCGAGGCCCTTGTACTGGCATTGCTCACAAAATTCATAGACTTCCACAATTGCAAGGCACCTGATCCTTCCTCATCCTTGTCTCCATCTCTCCTTATGACTCTCTGTGATGTCTGCCAGGAACTTTGAACCGAGAAGTTTCACAAGTGGCTTTTCAGCAGTGCTGGTTTAGGCCTTCCCTGGCCCCTCACTTCGTTTCCCTTCGGTCTGGCTCATGGGTTTGTGCAGCCAAATGAGGTCAGGGAATCATTTCTTCTGGCTTATTGTTCAGCAGGATGAATTTCTTGATCCAATCCATCACGCAGCAACAAGAATGGGTGCAAGCTGCACAGGGCAAAGTGTGGGGTGGGAATAAGCTACTATAAAGGGGAAAAGGCAGGAAAGGCAAAGAGGAGCCACAACTGCTTATGCTCCCCTGCATCCTGAAGAGCTGTGGGCACCTGCTGTTGCAGGAGCTGAGTCCTGGCCCTGCAGCCGCACGTTGCTGTCTCTGCAGCCACCCTGCAGCGTGGCCACAGAGGAGTTCACGTGAGGCCCACCTGAACGCCTGCAAGGTGAGGTGTTTGCACAGCTGCAGCTCACTGCGTGACGGGTTGCTTGTTTATTTTTTTCCTTTGAAGCAAATCCTGTAGCAGTTCTTAGAAATCGAATTGGAGCTGCTCAGAGAGAGGACTGCCCTTACACAAACATTCCAAGTGTGTTTTCCCCATGTGACCCCGAAGGTTCTTAATTTTAATCATATAAAGATCCGCTGGCTGTAAACTGTCACTTCCCAATACACCAGGCAGGTGATTAGGGATTTAGGTGTTTTATTGGTGTTTATGTAGTGTCAGTATGTTCCACATGCTTTCATGAGACTAAGAAGACAGTGACAGTATCTATGCTGCACATCTAACATCCTGGCCTAGCAAATGAAAGGCCACATAAACTGTACAGGAGAGTCAATATTTCCCTCTATATTTAAAAAAAAATATTTTAAAATACTTTCTATCTGTTCTATCTTTTTGAAGATGTGATTGGTGTGGAGTGCTGCTGATGGTTCCGAGGCTCAGAAGTGAACTGCTAAGAGTGGCCCATAGATGGCAATGTTAGATGCTTAAATCTGGCATATTCTCCCCTGTGCACTGCTGCAAACATTATCTTGGCCAAACATTGAAACCCAGAATGAATTTAGGCTATCTTAGTAACTCTTCTAGCAGAACTGACCAAGGCCACCTCTATTGCTTGTCATGTATTTTGAGTACTAGAGTTATTTTAAGAAGAAATAAAATCATAGTCAAGTACAGAAAATAACTACAGAAATCAAATTACAGGAACTTTTTTCTTCTTGTGGTTTTGCATATCAGTAATATGCCTAAAACTTAAATGTGTGTCAAGGTCTTGTGCAAGTGCTTTAATTGCTTTAGTTGTGGACCAGAGTTACAGCTGTATCTGTAGCAGATACCTGCACTTCCACAATGTTTGACCTGATTTGCTTTAGGACTGTGAAGATTCTGGCTGATAAAACTCAGGTTTTTGTGTGTGTGTGACATAAAGTATGTGTTTAATGAAAATGAGCCACATTGCTGAGTGATGGTTTGAAATAATTATGTCAAAACATTATGTCTCTATAGAGAGATACATAGCTATGGAAACATGCTAATACATGCAACTTTGTTCTTGATAGACACACCATAACAATGATATTGTTATACCAAGCAAAAAAAGTAAACATTACTGAACTTGTTGACCATCCTGCTTGCATGACTGAGGGCCATGAAATTAGCTGGCTAATTTCAGAAATAAATGACCTTGGATTTTTAGTTCCAATCTCTAGATGGTAGTTGGGTAATTGTATTCCAGGTCAGTCACTTGAACAGGCTAATAATGTAGTTTACAGCCCTGTTTTTCTGGCTTCACAATGGTTATAGGAATAAAATTATGATTGTAATTAAGTATGACTGTTAAACTGCAGTATTAAAAAAAAAAAGGATGCCCAATAAGGGAGAAGCTAAAACTTTAGCTTGACAGTATCACGTGTGTTTGTATGCCCTGGCAGACTTCAGCATTGCACAAGGCTGTTCAGCTCATGTCAAAAGGGCCACAGGGATAATGAATGAATATTTATAAAGTGTAACAAATGCTCTCTAATTATCCTAATTGGCCCTCCGTGTTCCCAGTTATGGCACAACTTTATTTCTCTTCAAGTGGCATGTACTTCTGGATTATTTCTCATGTTCAAAGAGAAAGTAAAAGCCCTCTTGGACAGGACCAAACATCCTGACACTTTTGATCTTTTCTTCAGTACTTTCTTTGCTATGCTTTCAGCAAGGCTAAGGATGTTCATTATATCTTTGGTGACTTCTCAAGAACATTACAGAAAATAAAAGATACTGAAAAATGATAAAGAAAAACCATGAGCACAAAGGGAGGAAGTTCTAATTTTATTGTTAATGATCGATAGGCCAAACTCTGAACTTTTTTCAGTTTGGCATTGCAGGCAGAATTCTCCTTGACTTTTTGTAGTATATGAATTTATCTTTATTTGCGGTGTGTGATTTTACATAGTGCTGTACAGTTACTGCCTGATGATGAACAAGAAATACTGTCCCAAGGACTTACATTCTAATGTGAGAAGACAAGACAGAAGAACATGCACAAAGCTGCTGTGCTTTAGTGAACTGGAGGATTCAGATTAAAATCAGTCTTCTCTCTCTAGGTTTTTATATGATCATTGCTAAGTCAGTAACACTAAGATCATTAGCAATGCTGAAAAGGGATAGTTAAAATGCCATAGATGAGTGATAAATGGGTAAAGTGGGTAAATCTAATGTTAAGCATTTTCCATTTAGCAATAAAACTTATGGAGACTACTTTTGGTCATGGTCATTGGCTCATCTCTTGTGGTGAACTTCATGCCTTCAGTTCATCTGGTGTCTATGTGTTGTACTGTTGTGAACTCAGGGTGACCCATGGGCCACCGAAACGAGACAATCTGCCTTGTACTTCAGGTGATGTTTTTTTTTCCTGTACTTTTGCTATCCATGTCATCTTTTGGATAAATAGATACTAAAGTTTCTTTAAAATCTCTAATAAGGAAGCCAAGAGCAGCTATAAACAGCAGACCAAGACAGGCTATATAATACTGTAGCTACTTCTAATGTAGATGAAAATCGTGAGTGAACCTGGGCTACAGTCAGCTGCTCAGGTCAGCTGGCAAATATAGAGATTGGTGGCCCAGTCTTCAAAGTCACATTTGTCATTTAAAAATTTAATTTCCAATTAAATACAGTTAATTAAAGCTGTATGGATTTAGGAATATCTAGCCTAGCTTTCATCTGGTTGCAAAATCATGGGAGGCATATGAAGTTTCATAGTTTTGTTGTGCTAAATACCTGTTGCTTTCTACTTGTTTTAACTTTCCAGTATTTTGTCTTATCTAAGCAAAAAATGTTCAGTAATTGTGTGGAGCACAGCTATTGCATGGCCAGGTGTGAACTGGTGATCCTGATCAAGACGAAGCTGATCTCTCTGGACCTTGCATTGGGGTTCTTTGCGATGCGTCATATGCAGGGAATGAGATGTGGAAAGGCCAAATGATGGAGAATTGGTGGTGGCAGATGGTGGTGGTTCTGTGCATTGAAGAATACAGCCGTGATGCATCTAACCTAACACTGGGTTAGATTACATGAGAGACCTGAATTATGTGGTTCATTCTAGGCTCCCTATAAATAGAGAAGCAGGGAGAATATAAAAGTGAGAGAGAGAATATTTTCTCCCAGTGGTGATTCAGATCTTTTGGCAACTAGGCAGCTATTTCAAGCGCTTTTGGTAAGTACCTAATACTAATTTTGGTGACTGCTTCTTGTTCTGTAGCTTAAAGGGTGAAGATCATTTGAGCGGAGAAGCTCTGCTTACAGAGAGATTGCTATCAAACCTTGATTTTAATTACTGAGCTGAAGCATTGGGATGAGTGCCTTCCTACTGCAACAGTGCCTTCCTACTGCAACACTTGCATCAGCCTGAATACTCGGTTAAACTCTACCCACACAAGTCATGAATGTATGGAACGTGCCAGTTTTCCCTCCCAGACACATGTATCTGGTGATGTGTAAATCCATGATTCAGATCTGCATAATTTCTTTTTTTGTTTAATTGGACACTGCTAAAGCCTCTGACTATTCACTGATGCTGCTGAAGCTCTTGACTGAAAATCCAGAGTGCTGAACTACAGTGGAAAAAAAGGGAAATATAGTGGAAAAAAAGGGAAAGATAGACAACTCCTATGTATTCCAAAAAGAGATTTTTTTCTAAGATTGCGACTTGCAATGAATGTCTGTGTAATACAAATCGTAAATTACTCCAACTCACCTTGAAAATGATGTTCTCTGATGTAAAGCTAAAGAGAAACCTTGTGGGTCTGTCTCTGCAGCTGGCCAGTGTTACACTCATCAGGTGACTTTTGTTGCTTTTGTTACCCTTTTTGGGTATGGGTTTTGGGATGGGGATACTGAGATAATTTTATTCCCTGATAAATGCCTGATTTCACGGCCAGTCTGCTTGAGCAGGCAGTGCTCGTAGACAAGTTCTCCCTCAGCTGCTGGTCACTTCCCATATTGACCCTAGGTTGTCAACGATGCCAATAACCCAGTGACTGTCTTCTAATAAGAAAGACAGCCTTTTCATAGGAAGCACATGAAAATGAAAGGGCTAAAACTTTATTAATCAAAATTAGTACAGCTACAGCTGTTTTGATTTCGTACTATACATATGACTGCAGTAGACGCAGGATAATATAAATAGCAATGCAAGCCTATCTCCGTTCGAGACATGCATCACTTCCTAGCAGTGGCAATTTGAACAATTCCTTTGACTTCATAAAAGCACAAAGTGTTTTTATTGGACTTTCTTGTTGACTGCACATGCTGTTAAAAGGGAGGGGAAAAAAAAAGGAGAAAAACAAGAAAGGAATGATAGATGACTTGGTAGCTGTCAGCTGTGTCAGTAGAAACAGTCAGCTTTTGAATCGATCCATTATTTTCATGAATTTGACTAAAATTTTAGATAATGTGCTGTAAAGAGACATAATGATCTTAAACCTCCAGCCTTCACAGTAGAAGCTGGAACACAGCATGTGGGTTTCATACTAATGTGCTCTTAAGTTACAGAGCTGGATTTATTTAGCAATAGGGCTGCAGTATGCATGACCTCATGTAAAACATGAGCAAGTTTCTTACAATGATTCACAGTAAAACACGTTGATATTCTCACAAGTGATGCGTTGCCAAGTACAGAATTACAAGGGGTACATCGTGAACAGTTTATTTGCTCCTGACTTGGGCAGAGCTCTCGGAAGGCAAGAAAGGCAGGACGCTTTCAGGCCTCCACCAGCATCCAGCTTCAGAGTTTTGTTTTGTTCTAACAAAGACTGCAGAATGAAACTGTAGTTTTAGAATTATTAAAAAAAAAAAACTCATAAGATTAAAAAGCATTAACTAAATGTTAAGACACTGAGAAAATGGCCAAATCTTCAGCATGTGTTACCCAGCATAAAATTTAAATAATATTAGGTTTGGTAACCCTGGATTTCTCCTTGTAGTTTCTTATTTATGGCTCAACCTGTCAAAAATATTCATATATAACTCTCTGTTGATCACAGGACTAATTTAATTACCAGTTCTTTTTATAATGCTGACACAAAGGTAGAAGGATGCATAGTACTTGTATTGAAGCCAATGCTGCAGATGATAAAACATTTTTGAAATTAGAAAATTTTGGATGAAAAATGTGTCCCTTTTTTTGTCACAATGTTCCTGTTTTTTTCCAACTCTAATTAAAGCTGAAGAAGGAGAGTGAAAAGCTGGTTACATTCCTAGTTCTGGCATGTAATTAATTGCCAAGAACTCAGCCTAGATATTTTAACTCTGTGCACTAATGTTCCACAGACCTCTTTACTTATGACAGGGTGGAGACTCTTGCAGTCCCAATTATTTCTATTTATGAAATGGATTTTTAAAACTTTTGGAGTTATTCTTTAAGAATAAGGATACCACACCAACTTTAGATGTAATTTTAAAGATATTTGAGAAGAAAAAAAGTATAACATAGGGTTGGCCATGCAGCGTAGGTTGATGAACTAATCCCATCTCTTTTTTAAAAATATGAATCACAGAACCATCACACATTCTGGCATTTCTAGCAACCTGCTCAAGTAATGCCAGTGAGCAATACTAAGTCTCCAAATTAAGGTAGAGGGACATTGATAAACATAATGGAGACTGCACTGTTTTCCTAGATCTCAAGAGTTAATAATGAGTAAAATTTACCAATAAAAAAAAGATGAAACTCTTAAATTTAGCTTTTCTTTACCTCTGAGAACACACACAGTCAAACAAATGGGTATGATTTTTCTGTTAAGTTTCTGGATTTTGTCTCTGGAGCAGTTATGCAACCCAGTCGCATTCCCTGTAAGCTAAATGGGAGGCCTGTCATTAATCTCCATAGAAACAGGGGCCAAACCTGAGGGTCCCTCACCCGTGCACTGCCACGGGCTTCAGCCTGGACCGAGACTTGTGTGTGCATGAAGAATACACACTTGTGTTTTGGGGACTTAACTGCCTTCATGTATCCTACTGTAAATTTTCTCAGTTGCGATGATATCTGTAGTAATGGTAGAGGAACGATTAAGTCAGTCACTCATGATTGAGGACAGTTAAGTGTAAAGCTGTCAATCCCTCCATCCCGTGACTCAAATGATATTTTCTTTTTTCATCATTGGCATCTTCCCACGACCACATATTTTTTGCCTCTTTAGGGAACCAAAGGCTGAATGTGAATGGGCAGCCACAGCACCGATTTGCCAAGTAAGGGTAGGGTGTCCCCTGGAAACAGTCCTCTCTTAATTCTGCTTCTATCTGAAGTACAGCGAAAAAACATGGCAACAGATGGTAGGGAATGACTGGCATGTATTAGATATGTTTCATTTGATTTGCAGCTAGTCGCCCCTTAATAACAATATTAAATGATACAAAACTCAAAGACTTTGTTCCTGGGAATACTGTATTCGGCGACATAGGATCAACGCCATAACTTCATCTAAATTTTGAAGCTGGTGACCTATGACTATTTACATCCCTAGCAAGGTTGCCTGATGATACAAACAGCTCAATTTCTTCTTTTCTATTACATTTAGGGCAGAAGAAAAGATGCATTTGCCTTTGTGAATGACAAATCATGATTTTTTTTTAAGAGCAGAAGGGGATGAATATACTGTGTTAGTTTCATTGTGCTCCTGCTCCGTGGCATTCTGCTTGGAGAGAATCCGATCACTGATTTTGTTCTATTTACATTATACATAAGGACAAAAAAGGGGGATAGCCTGTTTAATGATTATATACATTCTGAACTGATTGAAAAAATGTGTATTACAAATGACAACGCAGCCTGTCAGTACATAATTATATGTTGTTCCTGTTTTTTCCAGAGAACTTCTAAGTCTCAAATTCCCACTCTATGATCTCATAGGAAGAGCTATCCTAGCTATACATTTTGCTTGAGGGGGTCAAGAGCATGAAGAAAGAAAGGAACAGCATAATAATAGGCTTCTTAAACCACAAGAATTCCTGCTTAATAGCCACTTTTCTTCATTTTAATATGAGGGTTACCTTTGTAAAACTCTTCTTCTAAAGCAAATTAAAAGATGGAATCTGATACAACAAAACATTACTTGACATTAGGAGAAACAGTAACTTAAATTTCATTCATTGTCCCTAGCCTCAGAAGAGATACTGGGGAATAAAACATCACTCCCCTGTGATGCATTGCTTATCTGTGACTTTGTTTTTAATAAGAATTGTGCTCTCCTGTACATTATTCTTTCCTGTTCCTGCTTTAGCTCAAGGTAGGAGCGTGAGAACGTGTGGAAAATGGAAGTGACTGGGAATGCCATGAGGAGGATGCCGCTCAGTATGCTGCTCAGTGCCACCACCTGGCCGGGAATGCTCCTGGGCACCATGTCGCCGTAGCCCACGGTGGTCATGGTGATGACGGCCCACCAGTAGCACGCGGGGATGCTGGTGAACTCCTGCGAGTCCGCCATCTCGTTCTCCACGACGTAGAGCAGCGGCGCAAAGAGCGCGATGGCCACGCAGAGGAAGAGCAGCAGGAGGCCGAACTCGCGCGTGCACCTGCGGGCCGTCAGCCCCAGCGTCTGCAGGCCCAGCGAGTGCCGCGCCAGCCGCATCACGTAGAGAATCCGCAAGGCACGGAGGATCCGCAGGACCAGCCCTACTTTGTCCAGGTAGATGCTCCCAGAGCTCGGCTTCTTATAGCCCACGGAGGTGGTGTCTAGTAGCAGGGTGATGTAGTAGGGCAGAATGGCTATGATGTCTATCAGGGTCAGCGGTCTCCTCAGAAAGGCGAATTTGCTCTTTGCCTGGATGAACCTTAGCAGGAACTCCAGGGAAAACCACGCCACGCAGACAGACTCCACAATGAAAATGTTGTAGCACATCTGGGAACACTCACCCTGGAGGAAAGAGGAGCAGGTTGTAATCAGCATTTGGAGAATAAGTATTTTAGTTGGTATAGTAGCAAGAAAAGAGGTGGTTGCTTTTTTTTTTTTTTTTCTTTTTCCTAATAAAACCAAAAATATTAAGAGAAGTTGAAACTGTAGTAGTGGGGAAACAATCTGACAAACTGCAGCTATGAGATAAATGCAAATTTTTAAAAATAACTATACTTATTCCACAGATGACATTGCTCAGTTATTTCAGGCTTTCTAAATAGCAAATGCAAAGCTTAAAAAGATAATAGACAGTTGTAGAGAAGAATGCACACTAGGAACATTTCCTTTGGACAGGAAACTCGATATGGTTGCTTCTCTTACAAGTAACTGAATACAGTCATGTAACACTTGCAATATTCTTCTTGTTGTTCGCACTGAGGACAGATACAAAATCCTTATTTAAAAGAATAGAATCAGATCCTGTATTTGTTCTGCTTTTCCTAGCACATACATTTCCACCCCAAAAATCTAACTTACCCTTTCTTCCTCCTCCCTTAGGTCAGGCATGGTGCTGATGGACAAGTTCACTGCTGTAATAGTGACAAATAAAACAGACAAACAAGCAAACACCTTCCCAGGGAGGCCAGACTGGGGCCTTTCCACCATGTCTTGCAACTTTTTCATGCACAGGCCGAATTTTGTCTCCTCCACTGTTTCACCTGGGATTTCATTTTCTAGCAGATCATCTTCTCTTTCATTTATTTCTGTAAACTCCTCCATTTTTTGCAGGTATCTCCTTTTACAACACCAGTCCAAATTGTCTTCCTCGATTCCCCAGTAGAGCAGCTCCTCCTGGAAGGACAGCGCACACATCTCACGCAAGAGCCGAAGTTTTCCAACCCGCAAAAAGGTCAGGATGGTCCTGAAGGCTCCAGGATTGCGGTCGAAAAAAAATTCATTACATGTCACATCATAATCATCACAGATGTTCAGAATGTCATCAAAATTGTTACAGAATTTCAGTTGGCCCAAACGTGTCAGTGGGAATTCATCAAGCGTGGTCCATGGGAGCAAATACTTAATGCCTCCTACATTTATAATAATATGATGCTTCCGATCATCTGAGTGAATGCCTTTCAGGAGATCTTCTTGTGGGTGAATTAGTCTGGCTCTTTGGTAAAAGACTCCCTTAAGGGTGTCTGCTTCTGGAAAGAACGTGTGGTTGAAGGAATTATCTGAAGCACAGCTCAGGGCACTATAGTCATAATCAGAATTTTCTCCTGGTAAAAGAGTCATCTTGGAAGCTAACTTCACATCACTTCTGCAAGTGTCTTCTGGAACAGAAGCAGATATTTGGCTTTACTGAGTGTTTGGCCTTTTCCAGCTTTTGGAAGAAATGTAGTAACTGAAGCTTGAGAATATTTCAGGTTGGTGAGATAACCGAAAGGAAAACAGCAGTAGCTGTTCAACCACAACAGTGGTTTCTAGTGGAGCTGGTTTGGTCCTGCTGGGTAGAACTGACTGTCAGGGTTTCTCTCTCATCCAGGAGCTCTGCTTGGTGTTTTTGTCATGTTGGGGGGCTGCTCCTAGTTCAAATGCAGAAGTCTTGGTTCCCAGTGCATATACAGGGGTTGATCAGAGAAAATAAGGATATGCATGTGGCAGGATTCTCCTGGTTCAGAAGCAAAGTATAAAAATTAAGCTAGTATCTCAAAAACACAGAACTCAAGTGTGTTTTGTGGAAAACTATTTAGCTAATATACATAAAACTAAGTATTTTAGTAGCCATTAACCATGCAGAAATAATCAGAAATCAGTTAAGTTATAATTTACTAAATATACACTTTTAAAAAGAGTTACTACAAGAGTTAATTTATAGAAAGCCATATGAAAACCATTTTGGAAAAAAGCACACTTGCATTGATGATCACAAAATGCTTGTAAATACATTTAGTGTCTATACATTTAGTGTAAGTTTAATGGCATGGCATTTCCTTTCTATAAACTCATTTACAAAAGATTGTTAAGAAATACCTGATTACTACACAAACATTGCAATATTATTTCAATTATAATTGATACCCTATACCCAGTAACAGATCTCTTGCCACTGATGTATTGCACAGTAACTGAGCATACAGATGGCTTCGGTCATTGCTGAAAACCACTTTTTAAGCCATGACTTTGTGAATTGGGTTCAAATTCTGCTTGCACAACACTAGGGCAAGGTCTGTGGAATTAAATCATCACAGACTTCAAATGGGTACAGAAGCCATGGACTGGAAATGTTGAACTTCTCTCCCTAACTTAAAAATCAGTCTGGAAGTTACTTCCTGTGTGGAGGAATTACCCAGTCCTGGTTCGAGATCCTTCATCTGTGTGGTCAGCTACACTTACAGCATGGAATTACTGAGGTTCATTTATTGATAAAAGCATTTATTAGAACGGCTGCACAATAAATAAAATATGAAAATATTCTGAATTTCTAGCTTCAAGTGCACAGAAAAGTGAATAAACATAAATATTATATTTCACTGACTTCAACAGCAGTGTATAGTTTAGTTCTCTTCCTGGCTGTACTTACCTTCTCTTTGATATGCACCCTGGGGAATATGTGCCCCTGCTAGGGTAACGTCCTTAAACACAGAACTGCCGTTTTCAGAGGCTGGAGTTCATAAAACACATCAATTGTGTTACATGCCTATTACAGAAAAAAAAAAAAAAAAAAAATCCATGAATACGGAACAGTAGACCACTTAAAACATGGTTGCATTTCAGTTCAAGTGTAGCATGTGGTCTTTGCTGCAAAGGGACTTAAAATGCTGCCTTCAATAAAATATTATCTCCGTCCTGCTCTGAAACTCCACAGAATGAGTATTCTAAAAAGAAGAGATTCTTTCCTGCCCTTAAATACCTGCTTGGTGTGGAGTGATATCTCATGGTTCCTCTTCTGTCATACTTTTTAGTACAAAAGGAAATCTTTCATTTACTTATCTCTAGGGTATAGATAAAGGAAGTTTACTGGAATGTGCAAGAATGGACAAGGCTGAGTTGAGGTGATCCACGTGCTAAGGAACTTTCTGGCCTGAGGTAAGCAAAGAGGTAAGCGCCTTGCTGGTGTCAGGGATGTTTAGAGCAACTATTTGGAGAGGAGTCCGTTCCTTACGCCAAAATCATACACATGTCTAACTCTGTGCCTTATCACTGTGCACTTGCTCACCGAGCTGAGCTGCTCTTCTCTTGCTTTGGAGTTAAGAGTCTGGAAACCCTTGCAGCAGGAGATGGGCCATCCCAAACCAACAGGGTAAAAACCCGAGTACCCACATGCAGGCCTGCCCTTAAAACACCAACCCATTTCAGCATGTCTTGCCTCAATAAAGGCAATAAACTGAGCCCACAGTTCTGAAAATCTCGTTTCCTGAAAGAACATTAACTTGAAAATAAAAAAGCCACATTCTAGGAAATTCTAGGCAACGCTGGGATTATCAGTGGAACTTCATGACAAATGACAGCACTCTGCTCTTACCAACTGGTAAAGCTGCAGACCTCAGATAAGTGAACAAATCTGAGGAAAACAATAGGCAGTTGAGATAGGGACAGCTAGAGCATGTTGAACAGAATAAGGAACAGGTGAACTGGCAATTACCCCAGGCAACAGTCCCAGCACACGGAGCCTTCCTAATGAGCCCATGGCCAGGCTTCTACTGAGGCAGCCCCAAGATCCTGTCCATGTTATTGGTAGAAATAATGTCATGGGGAGTTTAAGCTTTAGCTGGGAAAATGGTGCTCCCTGCTGTATGTTTATATAGGGCTCTTTTCCTTGGAGTAACTTGTTTTATGTAGAAACCATCTTTTCCCCCTCTCTGCCTCAATGATGTTCTGGACTGAGAGACTGGTCCAAGGAGAATAAAGGCTATGATTAATGGAAGATTGTGGACAAATGAGACCTAAGTTAAGCCTAAGTTCACCATCTTCCCTTCAGCTATACCTGATGATGTCAGTTAATAACAACTTTTGCCCTGAATCTCAGCCAGGAAAAACGAAGAGGCAGCTCCTCTCTTAGCTAGTTTCATCTCCTACCCTGTCCACTGTTGACACAACAGGAAGAAATGGGGAGAGGGAAATGTAAATGTTCTGCATGTGTCAGATGTGCACCGTAACCCTGAGGCATCAACTGTGAAATAACAGGGTGAGGAAACGGACTTTCTTTCTTTGCTTCCAGCCTCTCGACCTGTGCAAGGCAATAAATGGGACAAATTAATCCCCTGTGTAACACACTGAGTGGCTGCAGTTATAAAAGGTGGGTCCTTCTTTTTCCATCATGGGAACTGGCGCATCAACAGACTCCGTATAGAAACTACAATATTTCATGCCATATACACATAATTTACATATTCTTTACCTCTGATGCACATAGCATCCAATCTCAGGAAAAGAGAGGAGAAAATAAAGGATGTTAAAAAAAATGGCCTGACTTGAAGGAAAGGAGGAAGGAAAAAAACAAAGCACTATCCTTCTCTCTCTGCTTCTTGTTTCCCTTTGGAAAGCACTTCTGCAGAATGATGATCAGCACTGCCTTACGACAGGAGATGCCTGATTAATGGAAGGGTTTTTTGCTAGTGAGCGAACAACAAGCAAATTGCTTTATTCATACAGCGCCGGCTGATGACAGTGTGGATAGCTGTAAGAGATGCCTTAAGGATTAAAGACAACGCTTTGGAATGTAAAGTCGGACAAACGGACTAGTCTATAGCAACAATTTCCCCAACAATTAAACATGAGGAACTTTAAGGATGTGCTGCAACGTTAAAATCCCCAAATAAAACTCATGTGGGCTAGGGCCAACAGTAAAATCCTACACGTCTGCTCCTTGTCTGCAGTACCCTCTGCCCTTGCCTTGGGAGTCTGTGAATCCCTATTCTTCCCAGCTCTTCCTGCCCGCACCGCGTGCTCGACTGGCGCAAAGAATTTCTGAGCGCCCTCTTGTCCTGTTTTGTCTCTAAGCTTGTGGGGCAAGAACCAACTTTTACTGTGTTAGAAAATCCTGAGCCTAGTTCTGGCTTTCAACAACTGTGATAATCCTGAAGAACTGGCCCACAGCAAGGGCCACAGTGTGCCGGGGACTCCAAAGGGCGCAGTGTGCATGTGAAGCAAGAAAGAGCATTTCAAGAATCTCTCTTGCACCACATGATATCCTTGTCCATTGTGTCTGGGGAAGAAATCGAATTAGAAATCTGTACTGCCCTCACTTCCAGCGGAAATTCAGGAAAAGTGCCAGAGTACTAGACAATGGGGAAAGAATTATTAAAGATGTCCTTCTGAAGGAAAGAAAGAGAAATCACGAGTAACATGCTAAAATTCTACCTCTAGTGTTGATTCCCCCCCCCTCCAGTGTCCTCTGCAGTATTTTGAATTCTGCAGTGCATCTCTGATGTAATCAGAGCTCCTGCAAGGCGTCCTGATACGGTTCCGTGATGCAGACAGTTCAAAGTTGTGCCTGGATCACAACAAGAGCGCAGGGAACAGGCAGAGCCCCCCCAGACTCTTGCATCAATTCTCCTCCCTGGATCATCTCTGTTGCTTTTTGCTGCCTGTAGATCCAGGAAAACAAGTTTCAGTGCAGGGTGAAAAACAATCTAGTGATTTTTCGGCAAGCCTTCCACAAGCAACTGCCTTGCAGTTTAGTGATCCTTCCTCCTTTAGGCTTTCCTTAGTGAGAAAGGCAGCGTTTTCCAGCAGAGCAGGATTCACCTCTCCCTGACACCTGGCCTCCGTACTGCAGCACCGTGCAGGGCGCCTCGCTGAAACGCTCCCCTCGCTATTCACACAGCTCCTCGTGTAGGAACAACCGGGCTCAAACTTCAGCGCTCTGCTTGCAAAGTGAACTTCTAGCCAAATCAGAGTAAAGCTCGTGAAGGTCAATGCATAGCATCAAACAAAATCATCCTGAAAAACATTTCTGGAAAAAGAATACGCTCGGGTCTGCTTACTGCTGTCCTTGATCTGGTCAGTGTTAGGCTTTTGGGCATGTTATAGCAACCTACAAACTGAATAAGGACAAATGCAACTCAATGTTTTATTTTATTTTGGATTGTTGCTAAGCCTTATACTGCCAATAGCACTGAAAACTGCAAGAAGTTTGCTACAAAACTTTAATGTCCAAAGAAATGCTCAGAAATTCACTAAAACTGATAAATGGAATTTGTTCTTTGCCCTGAAACATATTTGTTTCCTGATATTACAAAGTCACATCCTAAACAATCTTTTAAACATCTTAAAAACCAAAGGAGTTTTATTTACATAGATAAGGCTTTTGCCACCGAACCGAAGAGCTAGCCAGGCGCAGAGGAGTTGCTGTTCTCTGTCTCCCACAAAGTCTTTTCCAATGGAAAAAAAAAAAAGAATTGCCAGAAATACAGAATTGCCTACCCAGAGCAGTCAACTTTCTGCGTTAGCTGCTCATGAACAGGAGTCGGTGAATGGAAACCCACGGGCGCAGAAGGCGAGTCGTCCTCCTTTCGGAATCAGAGCTAAGAGGGACCGCCGGAGCAGGCGAAGCAGCCGGAGCCTCCCCCGCGCTCCGCGCTCCGCGCAGGGCGCCCCGCTCTGCGGCACCGGCTGCGGCCGCCGGGCCCCGCGCAGCGAGCGCGGCCCGCGCGGGGACAGCGGGGGCCCGGGGCCGCTTCCCGCACCCGCTGCACCGCAAGACCTGTTGCTGCTGCTGCAGCATCGCCCGAGCCCCGCGCTGCCCCCGGCCCCGCCGCCCGCGCCGCGCTGCTCCCGCCAAG
>JAVCKT010026095.1:3260-18230 GCA_032273925.1 Rhynchotus rufescens
AGGGAGGTTGGACTAGATGATCCCTAGAGGTCCCTTCCAACCTCAACCATCCTGGGACTCTGTGTAATCACACTCAAAGGGCTCAGGAATGCCACATCATGGGCTTCCCACATGGAAAGCAAAGGAAATCACACTCAAAGGGCTCGGGAATGCCAGATCGTGGCCTTCCCACACGCCACCAATGACTCTCCACCTCCAGCTCGCTGCACCACGGAGCAACCCCCAGGACAAACCGCAGTACCTGGGCTGACAGCACCTTGTCCTTGTCGAGCGCCAGCGGGAGCAGACGTGTCCGCCCGTCCTGAGGTTCCTTTGCTCGTTTTGCTCATTTGGGATTAGCGAGGACGGCGGCAGGAGCCCAAAGGGAAATGTCAGCACACGCGTCCGCCTCGCAGGGCGAGGGGCTCAGAGGACTTCTGGCCTGACGTGTGTCTGCTTTTACACTGTTGGTTTTGGCTCTTCAGAGGAAGGAAATTAAACGAACGGCTTCTCTTTTTCCAGCCTTGGGGATTACCAAGACGGACAAAGGCTGAGCGCCGAGGAGGGCGCGAGGGCCTTTTCTCCAGTCACGGACTTGTTAAATCCAGAAGTGCCTCCGACACGAAGCCCTGCGGCTGCCCTCACCCACACCCGAATGCCACAGACACCCTCGGAAACGCTGCAGCACCCTGGATAGGCCCGTTAGGAACCCGGGCACGGCCGGACGCTCCTCGTGCAGCATCAGAGGCTTCACCCCTGCAAAGTGGCTTCACCCTGCGCTGCTCGAGCGGCTCCGTTTTCGGTCCTGTCCAAATTTACAGAGTTTCTGCATCACCCAGCCCGTGAGCAGCCCTGGAGAGGGGCCAGGCCTCTGCACACAGGCTCCGAGGCTGCGGTCCAACAGGACGTGGAAGCAGAGGAGGCAGGAAAGCGCGTTCCCAATCCCCTTACTGGGATGCATCCCACTGGGAGCGCGCGGGAAGCCTCGCGCCACCCGCCTGCAGCGGCGGCCGCTCCCGCAGCAAATCCCGCCGCCTCCTGCTCCCTTCCCACTTCATTATAACCTCATTAGGACGCCGCGGAGCCGAGGTCGCGCCCTGAGGCCGCGGGAGGCATTTCCAAACACTCCCGGTGCAATAAGGGAAGCGGCGCGAGGGGAGACGGCTCAAACGGGCGGCGAGCAGGACGGAACGCGGCTGCCCAAGGCAGGAGGCCTGGGCTGCCCGGGAAGCAGCAGGGAGCCGCACGGGCGGCAGCCAAGGAGCCTGCCGGCTACGGATGTTCCCAGATAAATAAAGGGAGAGCAGGGACGTGTTTTTCTTTTATAATGCAGCTACCTTTGCCGGTAGCCAAGAGGGAGGCAGGCGGGGGGCTTGGCACGGGCTTCCCAAAACAGAGGCCGCCTTCCTGCTCCCGGCTTTCGCTCGGCTCCGGCGGGAGCTCTTCCCTTCCTCTCCTTTCCATGAGTTTTCCTTGACCTCTCCCTCGCCGAGCCTTTCCCGGCTGTCATCTCCCCTGGCTTCTCCTTGGCAGGTCCTGCTGGGGAAACACAACGCCGGGAGAGCGAGCAATCCCGCCTATGGATACGAGCCATTATGTAACCAAAAACTGGGAATAGGTCGGTGCTCTCGGTACGAGCCCCTGCACCGGGGCCACTCCTGTAATTTATGATTTTTATAGCCATCAAAATAGGAAAAACATTTACAGTTCTGCAATAAGGGTGGTTATTAGAAGCAGAGGCAGACGTGAGCGGCCGGGCTGTGCGCAGGGCTCCGGCTGCTCCTCCTCGCTCCCCGTCACATCCCAACCTCCCAAACCTCCATGAGGCTCCCCAGGAGAGGGGCTGCCCCGGCCCTTGGCATCCTGACACCCGGACATCTAACCTCCTTCCAAAGGCCTCCTCGTGGGCACCCACGGCTGCTGTATCCACAAAGGGTCAGGATCATTCCCCTTGGGAAGGGATCCACGACCAGGGCCTCTCCGCTCCTCTTGCCCATCATCTGAGCAAATGCATCGCAAAAACCAGCACACTCATTTCCCAAATATCAGGGAAGTGCTCACAATAATCCCAAGCAAGCATTAACAATAAAAAATAGCAAAAACGAGCAATAAAGCAGTGACGTGACTTGAAGGCAAGAGGTAATACGCTGCCTTTCTCTCCATCAAACACAGCAGAGCCTAAAAAGCTTTCAAGAAAGCTGGGGATGGTCGGGAATGCCACGGATGGTCCCCCAGAGCCGTCGGGGTTTCTGTGATGCCCTCCCTTGGTGCTACCTGGAGCTGTGCAAATAAACAAGCTCCTTGTGTCACATCTTGCCTGGAGCACTGGGGGCAGTTCTGGGCTCCCCAGTATAAGAGAGATGTGGAGCTTCCAGAGAAGGTCCAAGGGAGAGCAATAAAGATGACGAAGGGACTGGAGCATCTGTCATATAAGGAAAGACTAAGTGAGCTGGGAATGTTTAGCCTGCAAAAGAGAAGGTTGAGAGGGGATCTGAGCAATATGTCCAAGTACCTGAAGGGGGAATGTAGAGGGGAAGGGGCCAAGCTCTTCTCAGTGGTGGCCAGTGACAGGACAAGGGGCAACGGGTGTAAGCTGCAACACAGGCAGTTCCATCTCCATGTGAAGAGGAACTTCTTCCCTGTGAGGGTGACAGAGCCCTGGCACAGGCTGCCCAGGGAGGCTGTGGAGTCTCCTTCTCTGGAGGTCTCCAAACCCACCTGGATGCCGCCCTGTGCCCCGTGCTCTGGGTGTCCCTGCTGGAGCAGGGGTTTGGACTAGATGGTCTCTAGAGGTCCCTTCCAACCTCAACCCTCCTGTGATTGTGTGAAATACCAGGTACAGACAGGAGTTACCAGCTTCCCTTCTCCTTATATCAGGATTGTTTATCTTCTTATTACCATCTTTAAAACCACACAGAAATACCATAGGATTAATTAAGGGCAGCCTTTCATTGGCCATATGTTCCTCTACTCCGTGTTTACTTTTTCTTACAGCCTTGCACAGACGGTTGCGCTGAAAAGCCGCTGCTCACTGGTGCGCTGCCAGCGAAGGGGGCCTCGCTTGGTCCATAAACATAGTTTGTAATTTTATTCAATACTGAGCACTATAAATAGAAAAAAAAGAAAGAAAAGAAAAGACAGGTAAGGCAATCCTGCCAGTTTCAGTTAAACTTACATGTTATACATAAACTTAAGTGTAATATACATATATAATGAATATTATGACATAGTAAGGGTACTGTGAGAAAAATATTTGCCATTTTGTGAGGAAGTTCAAATAAATAGAGAAAAAGACATGACACAAGGCAGAGTGGAAGCCTCATTGTCCCCTACATGCGTCACTACAAGGAATTAATAAAATGTTTTGAACTATTTGTGCAAAATGGAACAGCTCCTATAGCAGAGAGATGTGATGTCTGAGATGAGCTTGCCACGTAGTGCCTTTGCATAGGTTGTGGAAAACTGGGATTCAGGGCACATAAAGACTAAAATGCAGCTCTCATTTCGAGCAAATACCAAATTAAGCTGGGCTGATGTCCACCCATCTCTTAGGTTCTTGTGACAGAGCTACTGGTCATGCAGTTGGTTCCCAGCTTCTACCAACACATGGGGTTGTGCGTGCAAGAATAGTATTCATTTGGGAAAAGATAAGGGTTTATTTAGTGTTAGTTTAGCTAGCACTGTTGTGAAAACAGAAAGCAGTAGGCGATAAATACAATATTTGTACAAGAAAGAATGTTTTGCCTGTTTCCAAATAATTGTCACCAGGCAGGAAATAATAAAAAAAAAACTTGAATGAATATTCTTGGCAGACCTGAGAGTGAACAAACCCTTTCTGATGCCTGGATTCCAGCCACATCTGTACCCTGCATCTGGAACAGAAGGAGGAGGCAGAAGCTGCAGTGCATTCCAAACTTGGAGAGAGCCATAGCCAGGAGAGGGAGAAGTGGCTGCTACTCTTACCTCTGGCTTTGGTGCCCTAGGTGCTTTCTTATCTGTCCCCATTCTACTGGGACATTTTAAGCAGCTTTGGAAATTCGAGGAATATTAAGTGAGAACCTTCGGAAGGCAGTGGTGGTTGCAGAACCACATCACTGTTAATGCATTTTGTTGGTAAAATACTGAAAATTTGCAGGGGGCAGTTCTGGAGGACAGTAGAGAAACAAGAACTGAAGGATCTTCTGCACAGCAATAAGAGACAGCAGATAACTGAATTTGAATTTCTTACTTTCAGTAATAGCCCATGCCTTATCAGAGGTCTATGGATGTCTATACTTTGACTAGGATTCTCATTTCCAGAAAGCTGTGGAGAGTCAAGAACGAGCCAGATTTAATGAACTGCTTCCTTGCAGACCAAAGCAAGTGTCCCAATAGAAGCTCTTTCTTGACCTTGACAGATCAGTCCGCTCTCTTAGGAAGGATTGCTTGTGATACTCAGACGTGCTCTATGTAAAAGCCTAAGGACATTTTACAATCCAAAAAGAGTCTTCAGGGGCTTTGTGGGCTTCACTGATACAACTTCCAGAAGAGGTGGTTGTGATTCAGGGAACTTAGTAACATTCTGTTGCTGTATGACTTGATTAATCACCTTAGTTCAAAGCCTGAATCTGCAGCGTGCCAAATGATTTTAGATAGGAGATGCGCTTGGGCCTAGCGTGCAAGTTGCCCACAGAGCCTGCTTCCTCAGACTTGCAGCGCGGCTCTTGGGCTCTTGCAGAGAAACCCCTTGCTGTATGGGCACTGGAAATCAGATTGGGATTCCCGACATCAGTTCCAGCCTCAGAAGTTTGCCGGGATACCGGCTGCTCCCGTCCCCGCTGCTGAATCCCTGAGCCCCTCAGGCGGTGACGTCCTGACGAGAGACGTGGCTGCAGACACGGGGGGCACAGCGGAGTCTGCAGAGCACCACATTCTATAAAAGCTGTTTACACAATTTTAACTAAAAATTTTGTATATATTACATTACTGTAAATACTACTGGCGTTATTAGTTTAATAATTGGTTTAAACCCTTGCAGGGTAGACAGTGAGGGAAAAAATACATTGATTTGAAATACTGACCTATAAATATATATGTATTTTATATATATTATATACTCACCTGTAAAGTAGATCAGATAATTTTTTATGGACTGCCTAAACTGAATACTTAATATTCTGTTTCAAGGATGCCTATTTAAGTCAGGTGGTTCTACTCAGTCAGGTGAATATATATTTAGTGCAATCTAGGTGGTAATTTGTTAAATTTTGTCTTCTGTGATTTTTTTTGGCAGATGTCAGTATGTGTAATACTTTTCTTGAAACAGAAAATAATGATATAACATTTTACTGTACTGATATAACTACAGACACTAAATTA
The DNA here is from genome assembly GCA_032273925.1 of Rhynchotus rufescens. Taxonomy (NCBI): domain Eukaryota; kingdom Metazoa; phylum Chordata; class Aves; order Tinamiformes; family Tinamidae; genus Rhynchotus; species Rhynchotus rufescens. Next base: position 8,598 of record JAVCKT010026095.1, read on the forward strand.
TTTAGAAGAGTTTTGTATATAACTTTGAAAAGTTCATGCTTTGAGGAAAAAGTTGTGGTGACCTTACATAGATACTTGTGCCCAAGAGGAAACACAAGTGAAATTCTTTCAGTTTGTGAGGCTTAAGAGTTGGCAAAAGGCTTATGCTTTTTATGCATCAACGAAACTGGTGAGAAAATAATCATGAAAACAAAGGCTGTAAATTACAAGGAAGCAGCAAAACTCAACCTAACCTAAAATAAACTTAAGGTTCAGCATAGATAATATGCTTTAAATCAGGAGCACGCCGTTTGGCAAAATTAAAAGGCAAGCAAAGTTTTAGAGATTACACGTTTTCTTGGTGGAAATGGGCCAGACTGCTGACTACCAATTCCATACTGCTGTCAGGGTAAGGTGTGGAAAGGTGCCAGCCTTCATTCAGCTCTTTCTTATGAGCAACTCTTGTCCTGCTTCATTCAACAAAGAACACTCCTCAGGGAAGCCCTGTGGAACCAGGGAGAAGGTAGAAGAAGCCACTTAATCCATAAATTCCCAGTAGGGCAGTGTTCCTGCTTTCTGAGGTCTCGGAACAGCTTCCAGGTGCACAGAAGGAGCCTCCAGCCTCCTGGCTACCAAGGTGCAGACAGGGAGCTCCTTTAGCTCCTATAACTTCTCTAGGGTATAATATAACATATATTGTTAGGGGAACTTTCCAGAAAATAACAAAACAGATCCCAACAATTCTTGCCATATATGTGGGCAGATATGGGAAATAACATAATATTGTTTGAGGTAATTTTTAGTTCATTTAATGTGGTAGTATTTGTCTTGATAAAGAGTCTCTGATGTTTCGGATGAAAACACTTTGTCTCATTTATTTGCATCTGGAATACAGGAAGAATAGATTTCTGTGTTAAAGAAGCCAGTTCTCCAATTTAATTTCCTCCAGAAGGTTGTTGTGATATCTTAGGATCCATGTGTACTTTTTAATATTCTTATCTGAAAAAATACAGAAATATCTGAAAAGATAATTCTCAACAAAATGAATCTCTCTTGCACTTTCAATTCTTTGCTTAGTGTTTCCATTTTAATATCTTTCCTACTGTTTCATAAACTCCAGAGTGTGAAGCCTAATTTACCTCTCTGAGAAGAGTTTGAACTTTATTTTCTTATCTTGATCAATAATGCTGCAGATAATCATGTTCCTATACAAACATGTAGACCCTGAATATAACTCTATAATAACTAAGACTGACAATAGAAACTTTCATGTGTAAAACAGATGGAAATTTGTAGCACTTTTTTTCCCCAGAATGCTAATAGGAAAACTGAATTTTAATGCTGATGTAACTTAACATGGTACGGGTCACCAAAAGTTAATTTCTTCAGTGTTACCAGAAACCTGTTGCAGGTGATTAAAAACTATATTATAGTACATTTTTATAGCATTCATCGGGGGAAGATGAAGTTATGATACTTTTCCTCACCCCACCTGCCATGAGTGTAGTGTAAAAGGGGCTCCACCTGATCGGACCTGAGGTCTGTCTGCTTCTGTGCTCTGTGTGTGTGTTCTTGTTCTGTAGACTTGCTTAGTTGTGGGTGGATCCAGATGTACTCAATGTATGGAGCTCTCCAGCTACTGCAAGAAGATATATTTGTAATAGCAGCAGTGTGTGTGAGAAAACTTGCTATAGATTTAGGCTTCTCAGTTGAAAAAAAAGAGAAAAAGAATATAGGAAATTTTAAGTGGTGGTGATAAACTGGTAGAAGAAGAGCACTCTGGTTCAATCCACAGAGACATTTCCTTCCTCTCTCTCCAGAATTTCAGCTGGCCAAGACCCACATTGGCCAATACCTTTTGTTTGGTAAGTAGCAGCTTTTTGGGGCATGAAAGATGCTGCTGATGAAAGGAAAGCATTCATCCAGCCCTGGCTATAAGTGGGATCTTCATATGGCAGGAATCAGCAGATATTCCATCCTCTGCTAATGAAGCATACATTTTTTTATAGTCAGGAATGTTTTGAAGGTATTGGACATTCACTGTAATGCTGTGATGTGTGTTGAGAATATTGTCAAATAATTTTTAAAAATTCTAGTAATAAAGAGGTAGAATTACAAATTAAAGGAAATAAATAGCTTCCATAAAATAATGTACATTTTAAAAAATACTTGTGCAATTTCTCATTCTTGAAAATCATGCATAATGTTATGTGAAACGTGGATTGTCTAATGAGGCATACAGGTTGTGTCTTTGCTTAAGTGACATCAGTGATTTGAAGATCTGTCTTCATTGTCGACTGATGAAGGATTTACATTGTCCAGTATCAAAAATGTGTATATGCCTCGAATACTGAAATTCAAAGACATCATCTGACAGAGAAGCATTTCCAATATGACAGCAACATACCTATCAAGAAATGGTACAAGAGACATACTTATCTAGAGATTTTTCCTTTTTTCTTTGCAAACTTTGAGTCTACTTCCATGTTATGGGAATAGAAAATTGGCTTTCTAAAGATTAATCTGAATTTCAACTGCTTTAGGTAACTCCAGGCTCATCTACGAAATATTCATTCATCAGATTCAAAATTCGATATTTCAAATTCTGCATTTACTGAAATGGAGAGATGAATGTCATAGTTCTGTATCACTGTTAATATCACTCTTCTTTTAAGAGCGCCTGACTCTCAAGATGAGTTTCCTTCCCATTAATTTCAGAAGGGCAGTTGCTGACCTTCCATTCATACATCAGGGCACAACTGTTCCTGATTTTGGTATGGGCTTTCCTTGAAAGAGAGGCTTTGGGGACTATTCTTGTGCTCCTGGCTCAGTAAGTGTTGATTTGTTCCGCTGAAAGGTGGCAGAGGAGAAATAGAAGCTTCTGTAACAACTAAATACTAACTAATAACTAAAGAATAATCCATATTGGAACCTCAGATTGATAGGGTGAGTGAAAAGAAGTGTGCAAAGTACTGGGTATGAAGGGGAAGAGAGTCCCTTTGGCAGGGAATTAAAGAATTGGTTCCAAGCCTAGGAAGTGTAGCCTGGAAGCAGAAATGGAAGTGTGTTGGGATGGCAAAATGGACAGACAGAGGCCTAGGCAAAGGTTGTGAGAAGAGCTGCCAAACTCAGGAACGTTTTGGAGGTGAGTGCAAAGAGTCTGAGCCAAATAAAGAGGCAAACAAGTGATAGGATGGAAAATGAATGGGATGAGTTGTGAGAGTGCAACTAAGTGCAATAAACTCCGGATTTTGTAAGAGTGGCTTCCAGCTTTTTGCAACAATTCCACGGAATGGGTGGAATGCGTCAGTTTTTGGTTGTGCTTGTGCCTGTACATGGACTACAAGGAGTTAAATACAGAGCTTAGCTTAAATACATGGCTTAAAACTTGAAATGAGCCTATAACATAGTGAGGCAATTTTGACTGTGATACGTGGACATTAAACCGAGTTTGAATGTGGGCTCAAACATATGAATCAAGTATCATGCCTAGAGGCATTATGGCAATTCTGGATGCACATGGTAACCAGCTATGAATATGTTACCTTTTTGTTTGCCAGGGGCTAGGAAAACCCATGTATATATATCTCTTAAAGTACTGCCTCTGATAGTGATATGTAGGGTAGTCATCCGTATTTCCACGGACGTGACCTGGCAATACCTACATCACAGGAGAAGCTCACTTGATTTCTAGTAACTTGTTAAACTGAGGATATTTGTTATGATCTTGTGTCTTGTGTTTGAAAGGTTTTAAGCATTTTAGAATAATAACCCATGCAGTGCTGTCTGATAAATAAGGATAAGCTATAACGGGATAAGATACTTGTGTCTGTCTGGTGGTATTCGGTAAAAGTACAGTTGGAAGAATAAATCAGTTATTTTTCCCACCTATAAACTGTTTTATTGTCTGCTACCTGAGGGCCTTGGATCATTCAGCCTGTGTTTCCTACTGCTGTTTTTGTGGATGCTAAAGCAAAGCTACTCTTCTTCATAGCAGCTAGAGTGTGGATGGCATGTGGTTAGTGTAGGGCCTCCTCCCGCAGCTTAGCTATATCAAAAAAGAAGTAATTCTTGCAAGTTATACTTCTGGAACGTCATAAATTAAGTGTGTTTTCTTTACTACAGTATTTCTCTCTAATTTATGTTCTGAAATTGACTGATTTATTGATTATGAAGTATTTACAGGCTTAAATAAAATGTTAATAATCTCTTTTCTTCTGCAGAAAATTACATCAGCAGTTTGAAATGTATAAGGAGCAAGTGAAGAAGATGGGTGAAGAATCCCAGCAGCAGCAGGAGCAGAAGGGTGATGCCCCCACCTGTGGCATCTGCCACAAAACAAAATTTGCTGATGGCTGTGGCCATAACTGTTCATATTGCCAAACTAAATTCTGTGCACGCTGTGGAGGAAGAGTATCTTTACGGTCGAACAAGGTATGGAGTGATAAAAGTTTAATAACGAGCTAGGAAATCTCTTTCCTTTAAAGAGGAAATTATGTCTACTAAGAGTATTTTTAGATATCTGTCTTCTTTTCAAATGGTCTTCATTAAATCTCCGATTTGCAGATGGATTTGTTAATACTGCTTTTAAGTAAGCACATGCCACATTTTACTATCAAACCCGTGCAAGTACAATTCTCTCACTGAAGCAGTGATCTCTGTATTGGAGATGCATTGGTACATATACATATGTATATACAGCACATTCTATATACTTATACTAATGTATTTTAAGGAAAGTGGATTAAATGTTGTTCATAAACTGCTTTAAAATTTTACATGTGAAGTCCTTGGAGAAACAATGAGAAGGAGTGTTAGTAGAAATCTTAATACAGTTTGTCTTCAGAGATACCATATTAAACATTCAAAAGTTAGATACATTAAGAAAGAATATAAGGTTAAAGCTAGTTAAAGGTTAAAACACAAATACTGAGGTTTTCTTTGTAACTCCAGGTAAACTAGTAAGCTTTGTATTTAAAAGGCTGGACTATAAAATTAAAAATCCAGCAGAAAGAAGGTAACTGCAGAAAACAGTTCAGTCCCCAGACCAGTATATTCAACATTTTGTATGAAATGTTTATATGTGATATATGTATCTTTCTCAGATTCTGACAGATATTCATAGGATATTCATGACAATATTGCAGACTTCTTAGTTTTTATGGAAACACTTGTTTTGTAAGTTAATATACTCATTTATTTATTTGTTTATAAAGTCACTTGCCAGAATAATTTATTTCCATAAATGAATATTTTTTTCATAATGTGATCATTGCAAATATCATGCAGTCTAAACACTATCTTAATATGCTGGTAGATAGGAGAAAATCATACTTTTTTAATCTTTAAGCTAAGGAACGCAGAGAAAGCAGGCTTAAATGTATGTATCTCTGATAGACTCAAATTGTGGCTGGCAAATGTAAAAGAATCTGATTTGTAATGACTGAAGTAATGGCGTGTGTAAATCTCTCAAGCTGCCTTGAACATGATAGATACCTATCTGTGGTTAAGAAGGTAAATTTAAAATTCATGTAATGCTTTTTGCCTTGAGTAAGCTTACATATTATCATGACTTTTTTTATCTGGATCATGTTACCAGTAATAAGGGATATAATAATTTGTATTAATTCCAGCTGATTATTAAATACCATCAGAAGTGATTTTCAGAGTCATTATGTGCATAGATCTAGAAATACAGATTAATAGCATTTGGAGGAAGGCTTCATATCTTAATGAGTTGATTACAGGCATCATTTAGACTGTCCTTAAGCAGGACCATGTGAACTGGGCAGATATTTGTCTGACTTCTTTTGACAGATTTACAGTGAGTTTCTTCCTCATCCTTTCAGGTTGCTTTTTCCACTGCTTCATCATCCTCCATCATGACTTCCTTTTATGAAAGTCTCTTTGACTTTTCCACGTTGTATATTATAATTTATTCATATCCTTGCCAATTTTGTTTATATTTTGATTGCTGTGAATTTGTGCAGTTGATTAATCAGGTTCCTTAATAGATAAATAAGTTGGCATTATATTTACCATCTATTCCACTGGTGAGTGACTATATCTTACATTTAATAGGTACTTTATGCTTCAGTTTTTTGAGGACTTTATACCGAATATTATCTGATTCAAAAAATTGTTACTGTTTTGTGATTTACTTTACAACTTTTTTTTTTTTTTTTTTTGATGATATCCATTGAAGTGGATTCTCCATAGTTCATTCTCCATAAAGTGGGAATCTGGAGTAAATATCTCTCTAATTACAGTGAACATGATACAAAAGCTTAAATTTAGACTAAGTCTGTGGCACTGTCCTTTCTACTGATATATTTCTGCCTCTGTACATTATTCCATGAAAATTTACCTTACTGTAACTTACCAGAAGTCATTCTTTTTTTTGTTTTCCTTGTTTGGATAAGCCCCAACTTTTGGAAGGATCACTTCTCCTAATAGCCTCCTGTGCTAACTGTCTTAAAATTTCTTTGGCCTTTCTAGCCTTTGTCGGCAGGTTGTGTGCATCTGCTTGGGGCCTTGCATAAGGTGATTTTTAAGGAATCCGTGTCTTCTCCAAGCTTTGCACTCTTTTGACTGTTCCTTTGGTAGTTTCTCCTAAAACTAAATGACTCAAAAATGTTCCTTGATGGATTGTGATCTGTTTGTGATCGTTTTCATAATATCAAGTTTTCATCCAAATTCATCCCATTTACAGCAGCTTCTGCTACTATATGCTTTAGGACAGGCCAGTGTAAGCAGCGTCTCAGAAAATGAATTGCAAAGAGCAGTTTTGTTACAAATCAAACTACTATTACTACGTATCAATTTGAGGCTGTAGTTAGTAGATCTCTCCTAGAACTTTTAGTGAATCAAAAGGCTCCAGAACAGTTCCTCTTGCTTTGAGTATTCCTTGATAGGAATCTTTTCTTGTCCTTTCGCCCTTGACCTTTTCTTTTCTTTTCCAGCCTTGCTTGTTTGTATAACATCAAGCATGGAGACATTTATTCTTAAGGCAGTCTTTGATCACTATTACAGAGAAATTATCACTAAGAAAAATGGCATTGTTAAGGATAGCAAGGACAAGATAAGAGTTTAGCTACAAGTTTTTTTTTTTTTAGTTTATACAAGCAACAAGCATTTCTTAGCAATTTCCAAAGCATTAGTGTCCATATTGAATGGAATGTGTTGCTCATTTCATTTGTCTTGCTGAAGTGTACCAAGTGGGCTTGCACTCTGCTGGCAGGCACCAAAGAGTTTGTCTGCCACAATCAAGATTTTTGAAGTGACTAGGATTTTGGCTGCACTGAGTGAATTCCTGTCACATACTAATAAGTTGATCCTTGTGAGACATAGTCTTATTTTACATTTCCCTAGTATTTTGGGTTTTGTTTGGACTTGAAGGATGTGGATTCTGAAATCTTACAACAACGATGTTAATGACCGCAGTGAACACCTGTGATTGCAAGACATCTCCAAACAGCTAACGGTGTTAACTTGTTTGAGGTGGGCAGCCTCTTTTATTCTTTCTAAAGTTATCCCCAAGCTTAGCAGGACCACGGTTCAGCTGCTGTATGTCAGTCCTTTGAGAAAGGACCTGTGTGCTCAGTCACATCATCGCTTCTTGCACCGGCCTGGTGTGAAATGGAAGAGTGTTTTGAATCAGGATGGGGCAGGCAGCTGAGACGCTGGAGGCATTCCTGACTAAACTGCTTGCCTTGGACTTCACATCTTGGACTTCACGTATCCTTATTCTTCAGAGCCTGTTTCTGAAGAGTCTCTTCATCCTGAAGGTTATTCCATACAGGCACACGGTGCTGAACTCAGTCCTCTTTCATTACTGAGATGATCGCAATGTGAATGACATGATGGATGTGGAGTCCTAATCTCCCTTCAATATCATCCATTTCTAGAATTACTATTTTGTATTGGAATGCTTCATTTCACCTCCTCATATATTGAATTGTTGGAGGATCTCTTCGTTTTGCCGTTATTTTCTGAAATCTTCAATCACCTTTTAGTATATAATTGACAAATATGTAGTTATGTGTTATTTTAATGATTGCCTAAGTGATGCTTGGACTTCAAGACATCCTTTAAGCTCCCAGAGAGTGAGATTCCTCTATAATAATAATTTGGATACATGAAAATTACTTTTCACTAACATAGTCTTGAGATTTTAGGAAGTGGAAGCTGGTGTGTTTGACTTACTTATATTCTGAGCATGCATTTAGTATATAATTGATCTTCTCTGTGATTATAGTCAAGTGTCATTGTTGAAAAAACTTGGTTTAAACACAAATTAAGATTTGACAAAATGGCAAGCACGATGAACAGACTAGTGTTACCACATAAATGTTTCTGAGCTTTTTACATTACAATATAGTGGCATAAGGGTACTTACTTAGAAACACTATTTCAAATTTTCTAAACTATGAAACTGTTTCCCGTGAATACAGATGTGTGGTACAGTCAGAATTTGTTTCTGTCTGTTAAATGTTATTTCTGAGTCTGATAAATTGTATCAGTCATGAATTTTGGAATACAGATAAAACTCAGAAAGAAATCCATATCAATGACAAAGGAGAATTTTTAAATATATGAAAGTATATCGTATGTAGGAGAAGGTTATTTAAATAATGGCCTATACAGGCATATTTTCTTAATGATGAGGACAAAGACTCATAGAAGAACTAGGTTGGAAAGGATTTCTGGAGATCTAGTCCAACCATCTGCCCAAAGCAAGTCCAATTAGAGCAGGTTTCTGAGGGCCTTACTCACCTGAAGTTGGAATCTCCAAGGATGGAAATTTAACAACATTTTGTGTAACCTCTTCCAGGGCTTGACCTCTCTCGTGGTTTAAAAACAACAAAAAATGTGATTTGTATCTGATGTCAATTTCCACTATTCCATCTAGAGTTAACTGCTGTGTCTTGTCCTGAGCATCACTGTGTCTTTAAGACAACACTATATATTGCTATAAAATCAGCAATTATAGGTAGTCTGGAGTAAATATTGTAAGAAATTAACAGTTGCAAAATAATACAGTTTCTAAACAGTTTCTTGAAATATTATGGGCCTTATTCACAGTGTGTTTTAAAAATCCACGGGTAGTGATGCAATGGAGAATATGAAAAACTGAAGGTAAATAGGTAGATATTGAAAGAAACTAAGTCATTAAGAAGAAATGTGCCCGGAGCAGACAAATGTGCTTCAAAGAATAGCCAGCCTCTGTAGGGATGACAGTAAGTTATTTGTACAAGAGTAAAGTAGTGAAGGTGACAGCTTTCAGCTGCAAACTTATTTTCTGAAGGAACTTGCCTTTGTTAAGTTTGCATAATTTTTCAGCTACTTACTATTTACCTTTCTCATTTTGTTATTGCTTTTATTATGCCTTAAAGGTGTTGCTTAGTGCCTGTTTTGAAATGTCACTGTGTCTGTTTACCGTTTTTGTGTGAACCCTACTACTTTATCTTTTTTCAGTTTCATGTATAGGGTATTTCGTTTTTTATTTATGTGCTGTTTTCAGAATTAAATCTCCCCCCCCACCTTGTATCCTTTAGGCATTTATTTAATCCAGTTCCTGTGTTTTAAAATCAAACACAGTGCTCAGCACCCACCTGGTTCCCTAAGTGAGGGACCTGGCTTATGCCGACCCAA
>JAVCKT010026096.1:20850-37227 GCA_032273925.1 Rhynchotus rufescens
AGAAGAATCTGTAATGTCAAGTTATGGAAAAAGACACGTGCCTCTACACTGTCTCCTCAAATAGTTCATGTAGGCAGAATGTATATCAGAAATGGGAGTGATTCCTAAGACAGAACAAATCAGACATGCAACATGAAAGAAAGTCTAGACAGTAGATATTTTTAGAAGATGAAGACTTAAGTGGATTCAGTGCCTATTTCTTTGCTCAGCTTCATGTTGCTGTCAGCTTATACTGGGAAATTTGGCTTAAAGACACTAAAGCAGTTTTCCTAATGAGTGTATTGATTGGTGAGTTAGATATAACAGAGGTTTTTCACTGTCCAGGGCAGCCTTTGGCAGTACAGTTATTTGACACGATGCTTTTCTAGTCTGATACCACAGAGCAGTTGCTGTGAGCGGCTCGAGACATGTGACATAGATGAAATTTTCTGGCTGAAATCTCACATATTATTCCTCTAATTGTCGTTGGCAAGCAGGTCCTGAAATTCCAGAAGTGTCTTATGATTTAGAAAGAACCTCATTTTGAAAAAATAAATCTGTTTGGGGCAGACTGAATTATTCTAGTTAAAAAAAAAAAAAGGGGGGGGGGAAGGGGAGTTTGTAACTCAGCTGTAGCAGGACGTTCCAAGAAGGTTTTGCTGCTGTCTTCAATATTTATTATCTTCACCCTAAGGAAATGTGGAATATTTGCAGAGAATGATTAATTCATTCAGTGAGCTAAACATTTCGGTTTTGAATTACAGAGTTTTTATCTGCCTTCACCAGGAAGTTATCTGCATTTTTGTTTTGATTACAAGTGAAGTGATTTTTTTTTTTTTTTTTTTTTTTTTTTTTAATAAGGGATTTTTCAAATGATGTAATCCAGTGTGCTATATTGAGCAGGAAGATTAATGAGTGTTTCTTGTTTAAAGGCATTTGAGGCAACGTTTACAGTGCAGCATGGTTACCTTGTTTGGCCAAATATCCCTTTGCTGTGATTTTTGTTTCCTCCTTCAGTGTTTTTTGTGACTTAGTGAAACATCTTAAGATTCTTAGGCAGATTTCAAATGAACAACACTCTTACTGGTTAGAGTTGCTTCTGACTTATTCTGGTGTGTTTAAAAAAATACTAATATCTGGAAAAGCATAAAAACGTGTGCATAGGAGAAAATACAAACATTTCATCCCTTTTGAATTCTGTGTTAAAACACACCTTGGTATTTGACTTTCTGTGGTAATCTTTGTTCTCTCTTTTAGTGTAAAGTTCTGGAGCAACGGCTGGAGCAGGGAATGGTGTTTACGGAATACGAGCGCATTCAGAAGAAGAGGCTAATAGATGGGGAGTGTTCAATAGCTCGACTCCCTGAAAATGCTGAGAGAAACCGCTTCCAGGACGTCCTTCCTTATGATGACACCAGAGTGGAGCTAGTCCCAACCAAAGAAAACAACACAGGTTACATCAATGCATCTCATATCAAGGTGAGAGAAATACTGTTGGAGAAATCTTTTCTGCTTGATATAATTTAAAAGGGATCGGGCCTTCAATTCTGCTTTTGTCAGCAAAGTGAGAATCTCTCCCGATCTCTCCTTTCTTTTTTCTGATGAATTTTATTTGGGGGGAAAGGAAGAACTTAGTTTTCCTACATTACCTAGAAAAAAATGAGGATTAATTGTTGGAGAGGGTTTCTGGGTTTGCTTCCATATAAGAGAGGTGTTCTGTGTTGATCTACTTTCTCTCTCTCTCTTTGCCTTGCTCTCTCTGCATTGATACTAAAGGAACACACCCTTCCTAAATTAAGAAGGCAGCTGGCATCCCAACAAATTGGGATCCTTCACCATGATTACCGCATTTTTGATCTGCAGTGACAGACTCGTCATTCATCCTCTTCTCTGTTCCCAGGCTGGATTCACGATAGGCAGTAGGATAGCTTCTAATATATCTATTATCTTTCTCTAGGTCTCTGTTGGTGGCATCGAGTGGGATTACATTGCTACACAGGGCCCTTTGCAGAACACATGTCAAGATTTCTGGCAGATGGTCTGGGAACAAGGGATTGCCATCATAGCCATGGTCACAGCAGAAGAAGTGAGTATAAACTGAGCCAGCTCTACCCCAGAAACTTTCCACTAGAAAGTTGGTTCACTCAGTGAGAAACTGTAAGACTGTAGTAATACTTAACGCAGGAGAAATACATTTGTTACAAGAACATTAGTTGCCTGTGTATTTTCATGTTTCCTGGTAAACAAATGTTTTACTTTTAAGGAGAGCGGGAGAGAAAAAAGCTTCAGATATTGGCCACGCCTTGGCTCAAGACACAACACAGTCACCTATGGAAGATTTAAGATTACGACGCGATTCCGTACTGATTCAGGCTGCTATGCAACCACGGGCTTGAAGATCAAACACCTTCTCACAGGACAGGAGAGGACCGTCTGGCATCTGCAGTATACTGACTGGCCAGAGCACGGCTGTCCTGAGGACTTGAAGGGATTTCTCTGTAAGTGTGCGATGGGTTTGGTTTTCTTTGTGTGACCCAGCATGGCTGCAATACAGGAATTAGCTTGTGATGGGTATGTCAGGCAGCCTGCTGTACAAGCCTTCTTCTCAGCAGCAAGAGATACTGGATTATGTTTTTGGTGGGAATATACTTGTTAGTATATAACTGTTTATGTGTAAAGCCATGTATACGATATACTGAAAGGCCATATAGCTTAAAACATAATTACATCCCATACTACTCACTCAGTAGGTGCCAGCTATAGCAAGAACACCACCTTTTTTTGGGGAACTGGGATGCTGTCAAAACCTTTCAAAAATTAGATGATTTGAAGATTTCTATTGCTTTTGGTGGGATGGGAAAGGTGATTTATTTACTGTGTCATTTTCATCTGGAGGATGTGACTTGTTGAGCTCCTCCTATTGTATCTTTCTGATAATCACAGTGGTCATAGCAGAGCTTAAATGGCTTTATATCCTGAATCTATCTTCTTCTGTTGATCCTAACAGCCTACCTGGAGGAGATCCAGTCAGTGCGACGCCACACGAACAGCACTGCAGATCCCAAGAGCTGCAACCCTCCCGTGCTGGTGCACTGCAGTGCAGGCGTGGGGAGAACAGGAGTGGTCATACTGTCAGAGATCATGATTGCCTGCTTGGAACACAACGAGGTAAGTCCTTTTTCTTTCTGGTGCTCTAAGTTTTGGGAGGGTGGGCGAGTCGTCACCTGCCTAACAAGGATGTAGCCATTGGAAGAGCGTCGCGGTTGGAGTTGAAAGAAATTTTGGTAATTCAGCAGAAGTTAATAATTTTCTAGAGTTGCCGACTTATACAATGGGTATTGAAAGATTCGTTTGTATTCTTGGCTTTATAAGATGTTGTATGACTGAATGGAAAAAGTATGTCCTGGGGTACTTGTGCATATCTCTGGGTTTGGCCCTGGCTTTTTCTGTATTACCTCATGATAGTTAATATTTAAGGGCATGCTATGTAATACAGTGTCAGTGCTTGTTATTAAATATTTTGTTTCTAAATATAGTAGTATATGCAGTATCAGCCTTGGCAGAGGACAAAGTGGTAGTTTAGTAACGTAAGGCCTAGTCCTATCAGCCTTTAGCCTGAAGTGGACAGTTTATTATTCATAATATAAAGGTGACAGCTGAGACTCTCCAACCAAGTGTTCACAGTGTGTCCCTATCCTAACCCTGTGGCAGACTTTTGGGAACATTAGGTTTGTGAGGAGTTATGTACTGCATGAGACAGGCAGGTTGAACACTGTCATGCATGGCTCACAGGTGAGGAGGTGAGGTGAATGTGGTTGGTGGGGCAGTTAAGCCCATGCTGCCAGCACGGGCAGTGAATTTTCAGAGCTGAAATTAGGGCAGCTGATTCTGTCCTTAGATCACTACTTTTATTCTACAGTTCCTACTGTGAAAGTACAAATCAATCTCCTTAGTTACCACTCTAACAAACTGTAATGGTTTGTTCTCTTCCTCCAGATGCTGGACATCCCACGAGTTCTGGACATGTTGAGGCAACAGAGAATGATGATGGTGCAGACTCTTTCTCAGTACACTTTCGTCTATGGAGTTCTCATTCAGTTTCTCAAAAGCTCTAGGCTTATATAAAACCCTGCCATTTCCTAAGGGACACCACATGAGTTTACAGAAGTAAAATTACAGTTGTCCAGGCAGCCTTGCTCTTCCTGGCGTTTGCTTCCTGTGCTGAGTCACACAGTTACCTTTCAGGACTGGGATGTGACTGTTAAATACAAGTCAGTGTAACAGTCCTTGCAAAGCAGGATCTTCGCTGGGCTAAAATCTTCCCATGTTCAGCTGCAGTGACAGTAGGGAATGATGCTCCTTGCTCTGTTGTGTAGTACTCGCACACTTTCTGTAGAGAAGTGTTACTCTGGGCAAAATAAGTGTCTTGCAGAATGGACGTGGATGATGTAATTTTACTAACTTAAAAGAGTAATATAGACTTTAAAAATGAATGAAGTGTGCAGAAGCTAAAACCTGTAGATGCACATGGGGAGAGGAACTTACTCCTCGGGAATGTCAAGGTCTTAAGCAGTTTCATTCTGCTTTTGATTTTATATTTAGAACAATACATCTGTGTTTTTTTTAAGATGAACTTTTGGTTTCCTCTGATTTACTCAGCAGAATTAGCAGTTCCTAGATATTTCAAGATGTCACGTTCGGGCAGTTATTTTTATATTCATCTTTTTTTTTTTTTTTAATTTTGAAAAAAAAAACATTTTTAAACAGAATAATGTTTTCAGAGGAAATGATTGATAAATTTTGAACTAACTTTTCAAAATCTGTGGAGAAAGTACTAGGGGAAACTTGATAGTTACAGAGTGCCAAGTAATAGAATTGGCAAGTGAAAGATCATGTTAAACTTTGATAATTTCCATATGAGCGGCAGGCATGTTTACCTATTGAATTGTAGGCAAAAAGCAGGGCAAGAATATTATAATTATGTGCAAGCTTCTTGGAGACAAATGGATGAAAGAGAGTACATATTCAGTATTATTCATATATAGAGAGAGCAGTTTGATTTTACTGGCTGAAGTCAAAGTGGATGTAAATGTTTTAAGCACTTTTTTTTTTGCTCTGTTATTTATGTAGTTAAACATAGAAACTATAATCATATAGTGTTTCATATGGCAATACCCCATTACTAACCTGTTATTTTTGGAAGAGCCTTTTAAGTTGAGAAAGTGAGAGAACCAAAATTGGAAGAAGAAGGTGTATGGTGGTGAAGTGGAAACGATCATGTGAAACATAATAGAGGAGGTGTGGCAGCTATGATTGCTGGTTTACACAGTGCTAATGACCACAGCAATTTTTATATTTCCCTTCAAGAAAGCCTTTAAAGCACTGGAAGCGTTTGCAGAATTTTGGAGATTATGTTGTCAGTAGTAAAACAGATTTTGCTTGTGCTGTGGGGTGCTGCTATGAAGGATATTCACAGAAGCTCTCGGAGAATGATTGCAGAGGGTAAAAATTCTTAAAAGTGACACTGGAGATGTAGGTATTTCAGTCACTCTAAGTGGCAGAGGTGATGGTTGTAGCATGGACCTGAAGTTAAGTTCTACCTCTGGTAGTTTCCATTTTGTGCCTGATACTGCAGGTCTGATCTAATAACAGGGTCCCAATACTCCTTTCTGTTTTTAAAATGAAGACATCATCATTTTTAACCTGCCTTTTCAAGTGCTTTGAGCTGCTGAGTTGAAATTCTCTATTCAAAGGGGAGCTATTCGTTTGTAGTAATTTCAAAAATTAAAGGGCAGTCAAGTCTGTGGGTATGTTTATGTAACTACCTCCTGTGATACCCACTTAACAAATGGAATGAGATTGAAAGGCATTTTTCTGACTGGTAAAATAATGTTATTTTTCTGTGAGCTGTGACAAGGTTTTGGCAGCTGATGTGAATAATTAAAAGCCCCTTCAAAACAATAATTGTCTACTCAAACATTAATTAAAAAGGTAATAAAAAGGTTGCTTCAGTTTCCTCAGTAGTGAGCCTCTTCCATAAAGATAAGCATAAGTCCCAACGACATTTTGCTAATATGTCATCCCATAAAAAAAGGTATTACTTTAAAGTACATTTTAATATCCATCTAGTGCATTTGATCTGCTTTCAAGCAGTCTGAATTGTTCTGCTCTCAATAAAAGTAAGATGGGATGTGAAAAAGAAAAAACCTTTTCCTGTAGCTATAAAATGCCTCCTTCACTGCCAAATGCAGTCTGAAGGAAACCAGTTCATGAGGATGGATTTTTTTATAGAAGCCTGCAAACAAACCAATTTGATATATCCTTGTTAACAGAAGTATCATTGAAAGGAAGAAACTTTTATATATTTGTATTTAACTCATATTTTTAAAATATTTCTACTTTTATATCACATTTTAGGTAAATCTTCAGAAATGTTTTTGAGGGAAGATGCCCTGTAGAAGGCTAGCTTGAACTTTTCTAATCTTCAGACTGTGATCTGATGAATACAACTTTTAGTGAACTTACACCCTCCCAACTCAGACTGACAATTTTCTGACAGCCAGCAGATACTGCTGCACAACATCAGCCCTGAAGCATTAAAAGAGCAATTAAAATGAGGTTAAATACTGAAAATGAGTTTTGAGGTAAGGGAGGAACTTTTTCTCCTCTTTTTTTTTTTTTTTTTTTTTTTTTCTGTCATTTTCTTCCAGTTGTTAGTTACTTTATAATCACAGTTCCGATTTTTATTTTATTTTATATGAGAGCAGTGCTACCTGCTGCCCTTCAGCTTTTAAATCAAGACTTGTTTTTGCATTCTTTGTATTAAATGATCAGATTCTCTTATAAAGATACCAATGTAATGAAGCCCTACAACCTTCTGTAATAAAATTAATTGGACCTTCAGATAGTTTTAAAAACAAAGTTAAGTGCAGTTTTACTCTGAGCCAAGAGGGGAGCACTTTTTACTGCAGTTGCACTGGGTGCTTCATGAAATGTTGGACATTATGAGAGAATGAGTTGTCCAAATCCAGTCACTGCCTGAGTTGTAGGGGGATTAATTTGTCACAAAACCTGAAAATTCCACTGTAAGTCAGTCCTTTTTGTACCTCCGCACCTATGGAGAAAAAACCTGTTTATTCTTATGTGAGATTAAGCTGATCTGTTGTAGTATGGAAGGTTTGTTGTATGAAGATATTCCTGCAGTAAGTGACAGAAAAAGAGACAGATTTCCTAGGAATGGCAGAGTTCTCAGGGATAAATAAAGGTGCTATATACTGCAGAGAGTACTGATTTGCCTGGTTTTTATGGGCTAGATGGAAAATGATTTTCCAGGATCAAATTCTATGAAGAGTCATCAGAAGAGCCTACAAATTACTACTAGTGAGGGGGGATTCTGCCCATTGAGGGCTCTTTCTTGTTTGCTCTCACAGACTTTTTGACCATTGAATCTATGTAGTCCAGGGCTGGCTCTTCTCGAAAAACTCAGTTCAAAGCCCCGCTGAAATCATAGCGTGGATGTCCCCGACTTGGTAGGCGTTGCTTTAGGCTCTAAATCCTTGTAGGGATTTTTTAGGCTGTAAAAATCCCTTCTGTTTTGCTTCCCTGTAGCCTGCCCAGGAGAGCTCTCCTTTCCCTGCTCTGCTGGGAACATGAGCAGGTCGATGCCTCAGTATCTCTCTCTCCTTCCATGCTACCTTTTGCACAAGTGAACAGTAAAAATCATAAATGCAGGAAGCTATGGTTTGTATTTAGGGATGCATTTAATTAAAAGCAGTTGAGCTAGAGTCAGAGTCTCTGTAACCTTCGTGGATTAAAGTGAGGTGTAAGTTATCAACATTGAGGGAAAAACAAGTAGAATAGATAAATGTGGAGTAAGTTGCAGGAATTCTTGGCATTTTTGGAAAGCAGGTATTTCTGGCTCCTCTTGTTAGCTTGTGTAACTGTTTTTAAGCAGATGACATTTAGGACAATTATGTTGAAAAAATAGTTTCCTACATTTCTTAAGGGTACCAGAGGCTGATGCTGGAGGATGGATACGTTGCTTTCTCATTGGAGTTGAAGTTGAGGGACTTCAAAGGCTTCTGGACCAAACCTGGGAGCTGCAAAGTTTAGCATTCAGGCTGGCTGTGCAATGGGGGCTCTTTTTTTTTTTTTTTTTTTCTCTTTTTTCAACACCAACAGCATTACTAAAACCCTGGGATTAACATAGTGAACTCCCTTCACTAGTGAGCTCTGTCTATTAATTTAAAAGAAACAGTGGTTCATTTGCTGAGAATTACATTTTTTTTTAGTGATAAAAACTCATGCAAGGACAGAGCCCTGCCCTCTAAAACACAAAATTCCTGCAGTTCCTCCTGATACTGTGAGGAGCTAAAATGTGCTCAGCACCAATGAAAACGTGAGGCATTAAAGCATAAATACTCACATCTCCACTTTAAGTTTAGGCAAAGTAGTCGAGACAGTTTGGAAGAGATTCTCTTGCGAAAGTACAAAACGTTAGGAATAGGGAGCAGGGATTTAAGGAATGGCTGGAGGCTTATGGAGGAGCATTTGGAGCAGTCTCTACCCACAGCAGGGCTGCGAGAAAGGCTTGATTCATACGGTATGTTTTTCATGGCACGGTGGGGTAAGTGAACACGTAGTCATAGGTGTTATTTTTACTGGCTTTTTACATGTGATTTTTGAAACTCCAAATATTTTTTTTTTCAGAGGCTCTGTTATTTTTATATATCTTCTTTTGCAAATATATTCAATGCAATCTGTCAGCTCAGCTCCTGTTTACTTAGGAAAGGTCAGATTTTCAAGCATTGGTCTCTGTTTTTTTGCATGCAAACTGCAGGGGGTTATTGATAAGCAGCCACGCAGCTCTGCACTGATAGTTCCTCCTGGGTGCAAGTTACATTATCTGGAAGTCCAAATACTGCCTTTGTGACCGCAGCCAGGTGGTTATAGTAGGGGTGAGCTCTACCAGGTTAAGACTGACCTGAAAAGCAGGCCCTTAAACTGTGGAATTCAGCTAGGTGCTTCCAAATTGCAGTGCAGCATTCAGTGATCTTAACGTCAGAAAATCTCTAATACTGTACTGAGGTAAGGAAAAAAATCTTAAACTTTTAACAGCTATTACAAACATGACTGTAAAAATTTCTTAATAAGATCCTGTTTGGGACCAGCTAACTCAGTGCATTCTGTTGGCACTACACACATTACTTCTATTACGGTCTGCAGGGACTGGGTAAAAAGTAGGTTTTGATAATTACAATGAACATTTCAAAAAACAGTTGCTAACTAATTCTGTTTTTATTCTTTGGTGTTTTCCACAAGACGCTGCATATAGAGGTGAAGTGTAACCTCTGGTGGTTCTTCTTTACAAGTACATTCTTTGGCTCTAACTGGGGAATGAGAGAAGCCAAAACAGAGTTTGCAACAGATGCAGCCTCATGGCCAGCGGGAGAGCGAGACTGTAGGTATCATAATTGCATTTTATGAGGCAATCAAAACTACCAAATTATTACTGTATGAGCACAGTTACAGAAGGTGCCTAACCTTTATAAAGGGAATTTTTACTGCTGTTTTCCCATTTGGAAACATCTAAGTAAAATTAGGAGACTTTAAAGTAGTTTTTAACACTTTGCAAACACAATTCATTCAGAATGGTAGGAAACTAGATACAATATAGATTATATATATATAGATATAGATAGATATATTTAAAATCCTTCAGTCTGTCACCTTGCTAATCCTGGATAATTCTGACAAGGTGAATACACCTTCTTTTTACAAAGATACTACCTGAAATTACTTTGAAATGCCCAAAATAGCTGGCCTCTCTATGGCTGGTTTTGGGTGGGCTTGGATGGGAATTTTAGGGGCTTGGCCTGGCAAAGCACTAAATATTCACCCTCCTGCACACTGCTGAAACCTCTTCATTCCATCAAAGCAAAAGTTTGAAGGCCTTTCAGCAGTTTTGTAGGACTGAAAGCTAAATGTCAGAGTAATGCAGGATCTGGCTCCATTTTCCTCCTTTTTCATTTGAGCCACTATGCAAGGATTTAAACAGGACTTTGTTTAAACTATAGCAAATGTGGATTTTCAAGTATTATTTTCTAGAATTAAGCTAGTGGTTAATATGTCTGTTTTTGCTGTCTTGCCACCAACTGTAAAAATGTATAATCAAAACAGCTTTAATTCTTGTAAAACTGAAATTGGTTTGTAAAACAATGTACAAATTGTGTTTCATAGACAGAAAAGCTTGTATTACTGAATGTAATATATGTGAAATGAATATATCATAGTCTATTTTTGCCATGAAAATAAATATTTGAAGCTATTATAAATTTTATTGTTCCTTTATTAAAGTAAAATGGATGCAAAACTTCAAATGTGCTGCATGCTCAACTAGTGGGAACCAACAGGCTTCTTGTTATGCTGTTTAATTAAAAATTGTCTTTCAAGTGTGCTCCGTTTGACAGCATTAATCTGGTTAAGGTAAGAAGACGACATACGAACCGTGTATATGTAGCTATCCCTTCCAAATCCTGAGGAATGTTCTGCACATCTCTAAGCAGAACTCCTTTATTTGTGTGGGAATCAATACCAGAAGAGGAAAAACCCACCTCTCGGTCTCCGACTCACAGGAAATACACCAGGCAGCTCCTGTTACTTGCATCATTTCTAGGCTTGAG
The DNA here is from genome assembly GCA_032273925.1 of Rhynchotus rufescens. Taxonomy (NCBI): domain Eukaryota; kingdom Metazoa; phylum Chordata; class Aves; order Tinamiformes; family Tinamidae; genus Rhynchotus; species Rhynchotus rufescens. Next base: position 31,512 of record JAVCKT010026096.1, read on the forward strand.
GCACAGGCTTATTCAGAAACCCAAATAGCCTGTAAAGTATGGACTGTAGCCGTAATCTTCCAGGCACTGTGAGATTCCCATAGGAATTCCCTCGCGGTGGCCGGCCCGGCTCCCAGGCCAGCAGCCCGGCCCCTGCCTGTGGCGCAGTCCCAGTTCGTACATTATCTGGCAAGAGGTTCCCAGCCCCACTTCCTAACTGGAGCGGGACTGGGAGAGCTGAAATCTCTCCCTTTTCTCTGGATAGGGCTACCTAAATCTGGGATGGCTCCTGGTAGGTGACATTATGTAAATCTCCGCAGTGCTGAGTGGCAGCTGCTCTATCTGATGTATGTTGGGGAGCTTTTTACACCCATCTTTTCTCCTTGAGGCATCGATGCCAGTACATAAATGTGTGTTTGCTCTCTGGCCACTGCTGTGAGCACCTGCTGGAAAGTTAGACTCCGCACCAAGGCAGAAGCTGCCCCTACCATGGAAACTGGTGCTGTTTTGCAGCCTGTTTGTGGGTGTTCGCAGTCTATTTGTGGGTCAGCTATTTGTGGGTGATTTGTGGGATATTTGTGAACAGCTGGGGATATGAGGGAAAAGTCCCTTATACAGGTACCTAAAGAAGTGTGACGAGAGGAGGTGAGTGAAGGTGGGGTCAAAGTTGGCTGTTGCATCAGCTCTGAACTAAGTGAGTTCTTTCTTACTGCAGGAAGTCCCACAGGCTCAGACTGGTTCCTGGCAAGGCTGAACCTCCTGCTCTCCGTGCTCACAGTCAGGTATCAGCAGCTGAGTGGTTCCAGCGGGACACAGTGCCTGGGAAAGTGGCTGCTCTCACAGGTAAAGGCCAGTTGTGCTTGAACCAACCTCAGTAATGCCAAGAGAAAAAATACAGTGAGGAGGAGATGGGTAAATCTGGAACACTTTAATTACAAGGGTTGTTTTTGCCATCAAGAGATGAAGGCAAGAGGGGATGCTGGCTTTGAGATGCTCTTAGAGAGCCTTTCTGAAGCAAAGACTGGAGAGGGGTGTGTGCCCGGGACTCTCTGCGTGCAATATAGATGTGGAGCTATGTGGGGTAGAGCTAGGAAAAATTCTGACCCACTTCTGACCAGCCGCCACATCTCCCAGAGCGATCGGCACGACGGGCTTCAGACAGACGCCTAAATTTAACCCAAACATCTGTCATGCCCCAAATACCAACCCGGTATTATTTACAGCCCTACTCATTCTATGGATTTAAGGTATCTGCTGTAATAAACAAAACAACCAGAAAAGGCTCGGAGGGCTTGCTGGTGAAATTTCTTAATCTAAGCCGCTTAGTTCAGATTAATATTATTATTAGCCATTTCTAAAATGACAATCATGTGCCTGATGTAAATTTAGAAGGACATCAAATCCTTCCATGAACGGGCCCTGTGCTATCATACTCGGAGACGAATGGAGGATTTTCGCTGGTGTTAAGTACCAATGAAGCAAGCTGTTGTCAAGCCTGGTTAATACTGATAATCAGTGATTTGAAGGAACCACATACTTGGTGCATACATGTGTGTATCTGGTATCTTCTGTCTGCATATGATGCTATTCATGACTGATTGAAACTGAAAATTTCTTTCCGTTAAAATATTCAGCAAAAGATCTCCAGGAAGGTCGAGGATATTTTATTTTTAGTGTGCTAAGTGTGGAAGGCTTTATCTGTGTTTATCTGGGTTTCCTGCCACCCCTGCAGTATAGAAACAAATGCATTTGCTATGAAGTGACTGCTTCTCTTTCTGCAGCAGCAAATGCTCACTCTGTAGCTCACAAATTACAGGTATTTGAGAGCTACAGGACTCGGTGCCTTCAGTCACAGAATGTTTGGTTCACTCCCTGATTAGAAGGGGCAATTTAATATGAAAATATGAAATCCTATGCAGTTGTACTGCTTCAATTTTCCTGCTTAAGAAAGAGCCATCCTTTCACTGGCATGCTAGAAATAGGACATAATTTTACTTGTTGATTCTTTGTTGTTCCAAAAGCTTTCTTGTCAGCCCATCGGTCAGCTACAATATTCAACATATATTATGACATTTTTTGGTGGAGGGAGAGGAAGGGGTCACTTCTGGCTAGGAAAATATAGGGAGAAAGATACCTTGTTTATGGAATTCCACCCTTTTGTACGAGAATGGTCCCTGCCACCGCCACCTGCAGATGCTGAGACTGCCTATGCTGCAGAACACACATTACAGTAGCAATGAACAGTTCAAACGTCTCACCTTGAACATCAGTTTTCTCCTGCCTATGGAGAGCAGAAACGCCGTTTTGTCAGCATCAGGATCAAAATGTAATTAGGAAACGGAAAGGAGGTACAACCGCTCACTGAAAATGGAAACTCAGATGCTACGTGAAGGATTGGGTTTTTTTCTCAAATTGCTTTTAAGCTTTTAAGGACAGAGGGAGCTGTTCCACGGGGCTGTATAGAAAACTCACAGCAGTTATTCGATGTAGTAACTTTAATGCACTGCAAGGAAACGGTCTGCATAAGGTGGGGAGCACTGCTGACTGTATGCATTGCCAAGCTATTAATTTATCCCTGCAGCGCAATCCCTCTTGGAGCCAGTTCACCCTTGGTAAGAGGGTGCCATGAGCACGTTTTGGGAGGACTGGCCAGGTGCACACAGTGCTTCCAGGGCCCTCCAGCTGGAAGCTCCCTTTCCACAGTGTAGGAAGGACCGGGAAAGATGGACCTTCAAGCTGGAGCATTTGCACAAAGCTGAAGGTGGGAGGGGAAGATCCTCTGGGCCACTTTGTTTCAGAAGAGAGGAAAGCTAGGTTGGGAGCTCGAGGAGCTCTATTACCTCTTCCTCATAATCTCCTCGTACCTGAGGAGGCTGTGCCTGGCATTTCGAGAGCCGCGGCGCCACTTCCAGGGCTCTGCAGCCTGCATTAGCTCCGACCTCTCGCTGTGTCAAACATCAGGAAAAAGCAGGGTGCCAAACGCGTCCAAGCTGAATTTCTGGTCAGAAAGTCTGCTCATCTGAGGTCCTGTGAGGCGTTCCCAGGCTGGCAGGATGAGCTGAGGGCCTCGGACGTGTTGCCCACTTTCTAACCTGGCATGGGAGTGTGTGAGTGGGACGGACAGCTGCGGGGAGCGGGGGCCGCCTCCTGGCTCTGTGATTCCTGCTGGAACTGGCCCCCGGCTGCTGTGGGATGTGAGCTATGCCGAGGCCTCGCGCGGGCCTGCAAGGGGAGTCCTGCCGCCTCGCCGCATTCCTGGGATAGCTGCGGAGAGCTCCGCACCTCGTGCTACAGATCACGCTGCCTGGGAGAATGGGGCAGCAGAGCCCTGTGGCCCATCGGGCCCCGTCTTCACTTGAGGCCTCTCGAGTTTCAGATGCCTTCCCCGGTGTCGCCTTTTCTTGCCCTTCTCAAGGGCTGCTGCCGCTGGGCCTGGAAGGCCCACACAGGGGCCCCGGGACTGAGGCCGGAGCCATCCACACAGCACGGACATGATCCGGCCTTGGGAGCTGCTGCATCTCTCCTGCCCGCGGAGAGTGCTGGGTCTAAAGCCTACCTATTGGCAAGGCCACAAGGTGAGTGCAGCTGTAAGCAACTGCATTAACTGCAGTTAATCTTGTTGTTACCCAATACCCTGAAGTCCTCCTAGGTTCTCATGCAGCCTCCCTGGAGATGCACTGGAGGCTCAACTGGAAAATTGCCGTGCAAGTAACGGCTGGTTCTTCTCTTCCTCCCTAGAGATGATGATGATGATGATGATGACGATTATCATCATCATCATCCTCATCCCTGTTATGTGTTGCCTTTCCGCTGGCCCCAGACCTGCTTATGGGCTTTGAAAGGGGGTCCCTTGTGTAGCTGTGACCCATATTGCTGCAGTGGCTACTGCAGCGAGTCATTAATCACTCACCTCTTGGCACCTATGGCTTTGCTACCTGGAAAAGAAACTGGTGACGACTGTTTCTGGAGGGAGGAGATTTCCCTGTTAGTGCTATGAAAGAAAGCAGAAAGATTGGGCTGTTTGTGACTATCTGGTTTAGTTGTTTTAAAGGAGGGAAATCGTTTTTATTTAAATCACTTTGTTGGAACTGCCTTCATTAGATACTACAGCTGAAATAGCTGGACCTAATTTTCACTCATGCTAAGGCCCCAGTATTTTTGTACATACCTCTAAAACAGATCTCTGCTGAGGAAAAAAAATAGCCCTTTGTCTTCCACTGTCTGGTGAAGCCATTTGTATCTAAACTATGTGGTGCTATCAGCTTAGCAGCGTCATTCTACAACTATTATTGTAGCTATAAATAAGGTTAAAACATAATATTAAAAGGAACCCTGGGGTCATTCTATAGCTAAGCCTGAATTAAAAATGTGTGGGTGCACTTAAGATCACTGAAATGATACTTGGGTGTCTTTTTTTTTTTCTGAGGAGGACTAAGACATCAAGACATCCAAGTACTTTTCTCTTTCCTCACATGAATCTTGCTTCACGTGACCAGAGTCCTGCCTTCAAAGCCAAGGGCACTGACGACAGAGCAGTAGGTTTCAAAGATAAGGCTTTGCTTTGTTACAGAGCTAAGAAACACTAGTTGGCTTTTCCTTGTATGACGTCAAGGTTAAAGTTGTTTTTATACCCATGTCCATTCCCTACATAAATGTGCACAGAAATAAGGCTCTGTATTGCAGACCACAGCCATCACCTGCTCCTAGGCATTTTATTTTGCCCAGAGCCTGCTGGTTTGTAATGGTGCTGTGAACCCCTTGTTGTGCCAGGGCTCCTGCCAAGACCCGAATGAACCAGGAGAGAGGGGAAAAATCCAGCTTGGACTCAAGGGGATGAGACCAGGTGTGTGCAGAGGGGGGAAGCAAGGAAAGAGCAAATAGCCTGAAGCTTGCTTCGGCGATAAAGGCTATCAGGGATGCGGGCCCGGCTTGCACGTCCGCTGCTCAAACACCTGGTGTTTGAACCACCACCTAAAGTAAATGGGAATAAAAGGGAAAAGGTTTTAAGCTTGCATCACTTCAATGTACCTTTTGGTTCTGCAGGCTTGATAAGCCAATGAATGTATATATAGATAACATTTACCTGGAATATTTTTCCCCGCTATCTGGTGGGAGTGTCTGGACGCCGAGGAACCGGTTCCTGTAACTGGGCTGACTGGTGTAGCTGCCAGGACGCTGCGCTGGCCGCCGCCGCGGGCCGCGGCGTGCAGGTCACTCCGGGCCTCTGCAGCCTTCACGTGCCTTTTACTAGGCAGAAGCGTTTGTATGCTTTGCTTGCAAAACGTTTGCTTTAACACACTTATTTACTCTTGAGTTCCACCCACCCGGGAAAGAATGTCATTGATTTATAGACAGTTCATCATCAAGAAATACAGTCAAATAACTTGTTTTTTTTTTTTTAATTTTTATGTCACTCTGAGGAATGGCTGTCATTAATTGCACCTTTGTGGTGATGTCTGTTTTTTTAATTGATTTTTTGAAAAAAATGTGGAATTTTAGTGCAAAATTCCTGTTAATCTTTAATCAGACTCATGCTGACCACGAGCCAAAGTTCATCGAGTGTCCCCTTTGTGAGACATGCAAGTTGTACAGCGCAATGATTAGGGAAAGAAAAAAAAAGACTGCATTTTTGGCAAGGTTGGTGTGTCTGTGTAACAGGCTCAGGGAGCTCGGAAAGGAGGGTCCGAGGAAAGAGGCGAAATCCTGCTGGAAGGAGAGAGGTATTTGAACATGTCTA
>JAVCKT010026097.1:0-20457 GCA_032273925.1 Rhynchotus rufescens
AGATCAACTGCAAGACAAAAAAAAAAAAAAAAAAAAAAAAAAGAGAAAATGTATTTTTAATAAGAGATCCACTTTCCAACTTTATGACTTTGTAATATTCCTAAAAGCTGTACAAGTGCAAAACTATGCTAACAATAAGGAGGCAATTACAGACATGTGCAAATACGTGTACAACAGATTCTGCATTTTATTTATTTATAAAGTAATTTTATAGACTATTTCAAAATTTGGGAAGATCTAAAACTATTTTTCTGTATAAATTTTATTTGCCAAAACTTTGTTTATATTTTAAAAAGCCTAATGAAAACGAGTAAATTTTAAATGCTTTGTTTAATTAAAGAATAAAAACAAAAACAAAGAAACCCCCCCCAAAAGAACCATGAGATGGGCCAACACAGAGACAGTGAATACTGTAGCTGAGATAGAATTTCAAGTTACTTGAGACGTCTCAGTCTTTATTTTCTTTAAGCGATACAGCACCTCACCCAAACACCTTTCGGTTTGCCTCTCTCATACCGAGCAATTGACGACACTGACAGTGAATGTTTCAGTAACAGGTAAGCCCCCCCGCTCACCCTTCCCCAGCATAACTACTAGTGCTCTGTTAAATAGCCATTCTCTTTCCGTTGTGACGTTCAGTTCATCCACCCGATGTACAACCACTGAAATAAAAAGGAGCATTTTAAAACGGAGGCGGAATCGGCGCTTTCCTTGGCTGGGCCTGCGAGGGGGACGGGGCTGGCAAACCCTGTGTGCAAACGCGGCGGGTTCACACACGATGCGGCACCCTGGGTTGGGCTGGTGCCTGTGGTGGCCACCCAGTACGGTGGGTTCACATACGACACGATGCGCTGGGTCGGGCTGGTGGCCCTGGTGGCCACCCAACACAGCGGGTGAACACACGACGTGGTGCCATAGGTCGGGCTGGTGCCCGTGGTGGCCACCCAACATGGCGGGTTCACACTCAATGCAGCGCCCTGGGTTGGGTTGGTGGCCCTGCTGGCCACCGAACGCAGCGGGTTCACACATGATGCAGCACCCTGGGTTGGGCTGGTGGCCGTAGTGGCACGTGGAGGGCACGTGCCCCATCCCGGCATCCACGAAGGCGTCCCACGAGGAAGCGCGCGCTCTTCTTCCCTCGTTGCCGGCACTGCGGGCCCGGGGATGTAGCAGCGGCACCAGGACAGAGGTCTGGAGGCCTCTTGCCCTGTCCTTGTTGGGAGGAAGCCCCTTTCGCTGCCTCGTGCCTCCCCGGCGCTGCCCCGAGCCCTTCTTAGAGGGTTTTTAAGAACTCGTTCTGCACGCGCAGGTGTGGGCACGCGCGGCGGTTACCTCAGCGGGGCAGCTCACAGCGTGCGACGCTTCAGGGAGTGTTGCCAGCGCATTATGCTAGTTTTTCTTCCCCTCTGACATCTCAGAGAATATTATACAAACAAGTAATCCATATTACTAGACCCTCTTGGGAACGCGGCATCTCGGAGGAGTTCGGTGCCTACAGGCGGAGATCACCCAGCTAGCTAGTGACAGGGAAAGGACTGGAACAGCCCCACAGAATTCTTCACAAGACGTTCCTGGTGCTTGTGTTGACACCAGGGCAGAACCCCGTGCTGTCAGCAGAGAAGCCAAGGGAAACACGTTGTACAGCTTGGAGGGATGGAGCCAGGCTTTCCTGAACACATCAAACCTAAGTGAAGAGCAGCAAACACTGTGACCTGCCTCTTCACCAGTAAAAGCTGTAGACAGGGATGGAACCTCAGGTTTCCTGGAAATGCAGGATTAGGTCTATTGGCCAAGGTAACTTTATCCCATGTGGCTATCAGGCACCTTTTCATGATCATCTCTTTCTTAAATACTTTAAAAAAGGAGAGTAAAATTCCTGTCCCCTTACGAGTGTGCAGAATGGAGAATTTGTGTCATTAATTTGTACACATTGCGACAGCCCAGGGCTGGTTTGACAGGGCCCAAGGTCACAAACAACGTGGAAAACCACCAGGGCAACCCATCAGTTTGGAGCTATCACTAATACAGCGAGCCAGGGACCTGCTGAGAACAAACATGTGAGATGGAGAGGAGCTACAGGGGTGACTTGCAAATACAGAGAAGGCCTGGCAGATGGGAGGGCGGTCAGGGCATTGTAGAGAAGAAGGAGCAGAAGATTCAGAACTCCTCATGGTTCAGAACAAGAAATATGTCAGTCAACACTTTCTTAGAGAAAACCACAGCCTGCAGTGACTTTTTAGATGGTTGTCAGCTGCCAAGAAGGGTCAGAACATGGTGATTTTCATGTCTAAAAGTTGTGTTGTTTCTTGCCAACTTGGGCACCTGGAGCAGCAGCTGGGAAGCGCTTGTGGGGACCCTGAGCCCTGGGGTGCCACGGTGAGCAAGAGAGCCTCGTGCACCTCCTTCACGCTGAGCAGGAGAGCCTCGTGCACCTCCTTCAGGCGACACTGGGGTTTCCAGAAACGACACAAGGCACTTTCTGAGAGGTGAGAATGTAGAAAGGCCGAGTGTTCCCACCAGGCAGAGGTGGACATAGCTGCGGCCTGGGAGCCTCCATGTCGTCGTGCATGTGCCGGAGCTCCAGCTGGGGCATCAAATCTCCACAGGGAGCTGCCCCTTGCCCTGGGCCAAGTTTATCGTATGAGGAGAGACTTACTTGGGCCTGTTTAGCCTGGAGAAGAGAAGGCTGACAGGGGATCTGAACAACATGTATGAGCACTTGAAGGGTGAATGATGGGAGGAAGGGGCCAAAATCTTCTCATTGGTGGCCAGTGACAGGACAAGGGGCAATGGGCACAAGTTGAAACCCAGGCAGTTCCATCTCCATGTGAGGAGGAACTTCTTTCCTGTGAGGGTGCCAGAGCCCTGGCACAGGCTGCCCAGGGAGGCTGTGGAGTCTCCTTCCCTGGAGATCTTCCAAAGGCGCCTGGATGCCGCCCTGTGCTCTGGATGTCCCTGCTGGAGCAGGGGGGTTGGACTAGATGATCTCTAGAGGTCCCTTCCAACCTCAGCCTCAGACTTTGAACTCAAGGACCCTCTTGGAGGAATAGGTGCTCCTGAGCAGGGACAGGATCTAGCTAACAAAGTGAGGCAAGAGTGTCTTTGCCAAGGGGCTCACCAACCTAGGTGAGAACAGATTTAAGGTAGGTACGTTAGGAAAGGATTGTCATAAAATGGGGAAAAGTGATAGCACAGAAGGTAATGAAGGGGCTTTCACACCCCGTTTGTGAGCCAGCAGCTGGGGGGACATCGTGAGCACCTACGCACAAATGCAGGCAGCATGGTGCATGGACAGGAGGAACTAGAACCACATGCAGATCTGCAGAGCTATGAACTCATTGTCATTACAGAGACATGGTGGGATGGGTCACAGGACAAATGCACTGCGAAGGGTGGGTTGAGGCTCTCAAGGAAGGAAAGGTTGGAAAGGCAAGAAAGAAAGGTGCATTCCATGCAACAAGCAGCTGGAGAACACATAGCTCTGCCTTGGATGTGCCGATGAGCTATCTGGGAGCTTATGGGTAAGGATCAGCAGGTAATACAGAGTCACTCCTAATGGTCAGTGTCTGCTGCCAACCACCTGATTAAGAGGAGAGTGTAGATGAAGCTTGCTGCAGACAGATGGAAGAAGCTTCACAATCCCCAAGGCACTTCAAACACCCTGATATCTACTGGAAGGACTCCAGCAATCCAGGAGATTTATGAAATGTGTTGATGACAATATCTTGATGCAGGTGATCAACAAGCAGACTAGAACCTCTCTTCTGGACCTATATCTCACAAAAAAAGGAGAGCTGCATGAAGATGTGAAGGTCATGGGCAGCCTTTGTCTGTACTAACCATGTTAGTTGTTCAAGATCCTGACAAAAGTATGACAAGTACTATAATCACATCCCTGCACTTCAGGAGAGGAGACCTCAATTCATTGAGGTATCCTTTTGCAAAGATCCAATGGAAAACTATCCAAGAGAGCAGAGAGCTTGAGCTCTTCAAAACCAGCTTCCTCAAAGCACAGGAACAGGCCAGGTGACTGCACGAATATGTGTTAATGGAGCCAGACAGTCATTTCTCCCTATCACCTGTGCCCTCTATCACCTTTGAGAGGTCATAATGATTGGGGGAGATTCGTTATGACTGAAAAAGAGGCTGTCACGCCTGACATCAAACCAAGAAGGAAGAACCAGAGAACTACAGGCGGGTCCTCACTCCCTGAGAAAGTTATGGAAGAAATCCTCCTCAAAGTCATTGCCAGGCACATGAGGACAAGAAGGTGACAAAGAATAGCCAGCATGGATTTACCAAGGACAAATCATGCCCGACTAACTTGATTGCTTCCAACAGCGTGATGAAGGACTGTCATCACAGACACAAGGAGTGCAGTGGATGTGACATACCTTGACTTCAGCAAGAGCTTTGGCACAGCATTCACAGGATATAGTGTGGACAAATGGATAATAGGTTGGTGAAATGGATAATGAGTTGGGGATTTGGACTCAAAGAGTGGTGATCAGCAACACCAAGTCCTGCTGGTTACTAGTGGCATCTCCTGGATTGATCCTGGAACTAAGACTGCACTTGGGTCCCCTTCCCTGGGGGAAGGAATTTCAGAGTAAGGATACCTGCCTCAGAAATGTGTCTATGTACATGGGAAGACATATGAGGGGTGGAACAGACAGAGTAAAACAAGCTTTGCTGGAGAAATGGTGGTGTTGTGAGAGAATTTGACCCCATCATGTTGAGTGTACACAAATTTCATGCATTGAAGAGAGAAATACTTCCTACCTACTCCCCCTTTATCACACTCTCATGGCTGGAGTTCGACACAGCAAATACCCAACAGTACTGAAAAACAAACAAAACCCCAACAATTACACAGTGGCCTCAAAGTGAGCAAATACCCTTAGCCACTGATACCTCAAGACTGTACTCAAGGCAGCAGAACACCCCACTGAGCTGCAGGCTGGGAGAGCTGCACCAGTTTTGGTACAGAAATCCAAATAGCTACCGTTATTGCAGGGAACAAAACAGCAGAGGGGGCAACATCAGTCATGTAACGGCAGGGCATATACCCCCAGGAGAGCAATGGGCTTTGGAGCCACAGCCAGACACGCTGGAGAAGACACAGGCTTGTAGGCTTAGCCTGGGGAAGCAGCTGATGCTTTTGCAAGGCTTCCGTCCTGGCTGCTGTGTCAGAGGACACAAGGACAGAGGCTTCACAGGGTCTCCAGCACAGCCTCTCAGTGCTGTGCTGGTGAACATGGGCAAGGCTTATGAACACGCATAAGAGTCCTACAGAGGCAAGAGGATTTAAGCCTGTGATTAAACCACGTGTAGGTGACTTTATCTTAACCTCAAGGAGTTGGCACTTGCATCAAAACAAACAAACAAACAAACAACACACAGCAAAACCACAAAAAGCATGTTCTGGACTGAGCTAAAGTAGGACTAGCAGATGGAGCTGTAGGTCAGTTGGAGGCTCTGGCAGAGCTGCGCGATGCCAGACGGAGAGCGGAGCAGAGAGCAGCAAAGACCATTCCTGGGGATCAGCAGCCGAGCTGCTGTTAGAACATGTGCACCCTGCCACTTTCCAGAGCCGTCAAGTCATTTTAGTTTGCAGAGCATCGAGTAAACTCAGCAAATACAAACAGATCTGACCATGCAGACCAAATGCCCAAGAGGAGGAAGATGTGACCAGATGGCCATAGCTGGCTTGCCACTTTTTCAGATGAGGGAGAAAAGGGCATCCAAGGCTGACATCCTGTTGAGATACAATGTTTGGTTGCTTTGAACTGCCATCCTAGTCAGAGGGCAAGGAAAGGTTGAAAGGAAGGGAACTGAGTAGCAAATAATTTCACTGTGAATTTAAAACACAGATAGGTTGTGTCCACTCAGAAAGCAGAGACAGCTTGTGTTAGAAACGACTGCATTTTAGTGGACAGTAATTTCAGTCAGATAAAAAAAAAAAGTCAAAGACTTTTAATTTTCAGGGTGTCGAGCCAGTGTGTTAAAATGCCAAAACTGTCAGCACCAGCAACAGTTAGCCTTGCCTCCTTGGCACCTGTCGTTGCTTTGCACACACCTTTTCAGGACAGCCCCAGGATGAGACGCTTTGACCTTATTAGTTTTTTCCCATGTGTGGGTTGCATTATGTTCTCACGCTCCCGGGCTCCTGGAAGTGGCCCTGCTGAGAAAAAGCTCTTGGCCCCAGGAACCTTTGGGTGTCGCGGCCCCGTTTTGCCCAACCACCTCTTGGTGACTCTCACCTGAGAAACTCGGCACATCTCCCCTCTCCGGCCACTTGGTACAGGCAGCATTACCAAGCTCTGGAGACCCACGGCATGAGGGGGACTACAGGTAAACACAGTTAGCAGAGAGACTGGGGAATTTTCATATTCAATCTGAAAGCTTTTCCTTCCAGAGGCAACCAGGATGTCACCAGAGCCTTCTGGCTTCAGTGCCCTTAGGAAAGCCCTGCTGCACAATCTGATATTACTGAAATAAAAGGACAAAACTGCCTGATCCTTTCCTCTCTTTCAGCACAGGTGTAACAGGGGGCATCCACTACAGTGTGCTTAAGACATCACCACATGAGGGAAGGCCAGGAGAAGTGACCCATAAGCAGAGCTCCCATCCAAGGGAGATTCTTCACAGTGACACACAGCTCCTTCCCGCCAGAGACAGGGTGCCTGGAGGGCTGGAAATCAGCTCTGGGAATAACATCTCGAAACCCACATATTTCTTTCTTTAGGATTTCATGTCTGCGGTGCATTTCTGATGCCAGCTCAGCATCTCCTCTTACATGTCACTTGCAGTAAATAACATAATCCAAAACCAGCCAATAGTCCTTCGCCTTGAGCACTTCCCATCTCGAGGGCAGGGCCAGCTATGGGGCAGGAGGGGGGCACTGGTTGTGGGCTGCCCAGGGCTGGGAGAGCCGGAGGGGTCCATGGGGCAGGGGGGGCAAGGGCAGAGCTGCTGTGGGACTCGGACCCCAAGCAAAGTGCAGCGACAGGGCTAGGAAGGCGAGGGCTGTGCAGAACCTGCTTGCACAGAGCCCACTCGACTTAATTGCCATCAATCCTTCACTTTCTTGACAACTGAAACTCACATTAATTTAAATAATAAGAAGACTGAGACATGAAAAATAGAACATACTCCCCCAGCGCAATCACTGTTGCTCCTGAGATGAAAGCAAGTGATTTGTTTCCACAAAACATTACCATGTCTCCAAAACACCCGCTACAGCATTTACAACACGAGCAGCAGCACAGAGGAGGCAGCAACGGAACCACAAAACAAGAGAACATGGGATCTGCTGTTGGAATCTGCCCTTTTACCAACCATCCCTTCAGAGCTCTAACTCCACCTCAGGTGGAGCATCACCTGAGAGCACGTGGGCTAAGCTTCATCACTGATGGCTATAAAAGCAGACGAGGGGAGGGTGCAGGAGCCCTGATGTCCTAGGAAAGAAGCTGGCCCGATGGCCAAGAGATGCAAGTTTGTGTTTACGAGGCCAGGAGCCGAGTATCTTTGCAAAGCGCAGCTCAGGGATGCAACAAGGAAGCATCAGTGCTGCACGTCCCGAAGGCTAGACCAGCCTTCCAAAGGCTATACCATTTAAGAGGTGTTTTCCCTGACTTAATTTAGACTAGAACTGACCACGCTACAACCTGCAAGCATTTCGGATATCTGCCTTCTAATCGGTGCTTCTGGACACAGCGCACACACGGCGTGGCAGGGCTGGGAACGGCTGCTTTGCACAAGCCGCAATCTGTAGTGCTGCCTCAGGCGGCAGCTTTGGGCCCTGGTGCTGGTTCCACGACATGTTTTGTGATGCTTTATACATAGACCCAGTGCAGGAAAGCTGCAGGAGCAGGGTGAGCTCACAAGACAGCGGCTGGTAACCTGCGTTGGGTACTGCAGGATGACAGGCATGAAGAAAGAACATAGAGATCTGGTTGGAGGATGGCTCTGAGCGCTGCAGGAGCATTTACACATGGTTCCCAGTCAGACTGTCTGGCTGCTTCGTTGCACGAGACCATGAGTTAGTCTTAGCACTCCAGGGCAGCTATTCCCTGCTCTATAAAATTACAGGAATACTTAACCATTAGCTATTCTGTTAGGAAGTCAAAAAAATACATTAGAAAAAACCCCCACACAGAGGTCTTATTCCCACTCCACAGAGACACAATACTACAAAAGCTACTTAATTAACCCAAGAAACAGAAGCAAGCAATACTGAAAAAACAAAAGCCCAGCAGCCCCTTATCTCCATTTCCAGGTACTCCACCTGCTTGTCTCAAGAAGAGCACTTTGAATGCAGACCAAGAAAGTCACCCCACTTCCTTCCCTTACAAATATCTTCATCAGTTACTTACTTCCTCCAGGCTCTTTACTTTTTTTGCCTGTTAACAAGCAGGACCTCCCCGCTGTTGAAAACTAAAGCTCTCACCTACTAATCCACAGGAGTCCCTTGCTTTAAAGGGCAAAAAGAAAACCTCAGGACATCTCTTCGAAGCCAAAGGAACTTTAGAGCCACTAAAGCCCTCCACAGGTGCCTATGCATTAGCCTCAGACTTCTCCTTTCCCTGTGCCCAGCTCCCCATTAGCAGCACTCAGACAACAAACACAGGGAAGCTGATAAGCCCCAAGGCAGGGGTTGGGGGAAGCCACTGACCACTGTGTGGCCCTTGAGTGCTTTAAAGCTGCCAGCTTGCTCACTACAATTAGGGGGTTCTGGCCTGGGGTGACTAATTGGCAGCAAATTGGCCTCATTACTCCTCATGTTGTTAAAATGTTAGTGGGGAGGGAGGGCTTGAAGATGGGGCTGAGCTGCCACGTACAGCTCAGTGGGTTCATGGTCCTGTCCTGCATGCAGCAGGATAAACCCGGCTGCTCACAGGGAATGGGAAGGGGCCAGGGATGCTGTGGTCTGCCAGGGGAGTAGCCTCGGGGCGGGAAAGCCAAATTCAGGCAGCCTTTGGGGTGAGCACCCTGATGTTCCTGAAGCAATTCATAGCAACAGGAGACCCGAGATGTGTGCTTTTTTTAATTCATGCCACAAACTCGACCAGAGAGAGAAAAAGCTGACACTAGGGCGGGAGGGTAGAAAGAAATGTTGTTGAACTCCAGCTTCACTTAACAGAGAGGATGCTAAAATGTGGCTGGACCTCTCTGTTCTCATAGGCTGGTTTCATCCTGTCAACACCTCTCGCTGTTTGAAAGCTTCTAGTGTGGGAGAGGATAACTAGGAAGATTTTTTTTTTTTTTTTGCTTTATTACTATTATTTTTTTTAATCCCCTGAGAACCCAAAACTTCTGTGAATATATGTGGTGTTTTTACAGAGTGTAAAAATTCTTTCTCTGCACTGCCTGGAAGCAGAGCCGCAAGCAGGATGCTGGAAATGAGGGCCATGTGGAAAGCTCCCCGAGTCTGCCAAGCTGGGTAGCGTGTCAGAGAGCGTTCAAAAGAGACAAAGAGCTACCAAGCCACAACCCTCTACCCAAAGCAAAGCTCTGCCTCACGTGATATACAGTTAAGTGCCTAGGTTGTATTTTCTGGATAAAATTGCAAGGTAAACACTTTCAGTACCGTGTTCCTTGGTTGAGAGAGGCCTGGAATAAATTTGGTGGATCATCCCCTCTGTGAGACATTGGAAAAGTCAACGCAGAACTGGGCTCTATTGGTCACAGTAATTCCCACTTTTTTTTTTTTTTCTAATTTGTCTCCATGAAATTATCAAGAGATGAATTATTTCACTTCCTGACTGGAAAACAGAGACAGAGGAAAAAATATATATATTATATATAAAAATACATATATCAGCTCAAGCCAACTTCTTTTTCCAGTGCACTGATGCAATGCTGTGGGACAGGGCTAAAAGCCGCCTAAACTCTGCTCCTAACCCAGCGCCTCTGCCTTAAACACAGACTCCAGCCTTCTGCCCTAGAGCAATCCCAGCTCCGGGTCTGCGCCCCAGCCCTGGCCCAGGGTTTCATCCACACTTGTGGATGCGCTGCACCCTCAGCCGTGGATGCAGCACACAGGAGCGTGGTCTCCGTCACGTGCTTAGCAGGGAGATGGAAACATTAAGAACAGGTCAAGCATGTGGCTGATACCCACCTTACTGGGGGATTCATGCTGCAGGGCATGGAGCATTGGTCCTTTGCTACAAATCCCTCTGGTTTTCTTTCAATTAACATACCACATTTGTGCCAGGACTGCAGTGGACCCTTCTCTGCAGGTCATCTCTTTGAGGGGCAGCCCTGCACACTTGCCATCCGTGCTGTCCTTGTGCTTTCAGCTTGTAAGACTGACTGCAAGTGGTTTATGACTAACCCTCCTAGGGCGGCCTGCTGTGAAAACATGGCCTTGTTCACAAGACATGTGTAAACAAGAACAAAACTGCTTGCCATGCGAATCCCACGGGATTAACCCTTGGAATGCCGCCTAATCCCAAATACTTTAAGGGCTACAGCTGTACACAGCTTTCAGTGTTTGGATTTCAAGTGCATTTATGTTTTCCCTTAGACCATTATGTATTTATTTATTTATTTTATCCTGGAAGTATTTATTTATAGGCCTGAAACAACACAAGATCTTTTCTCGTGCAGATAACATCAACCATCCTGGAAAAGAAATTGAGAAAAGACCTTAGCATTCAGATCCCTGAGAGTGTTATTAAGAAAATCTTTTAAATGGAAATACTAAGAGTGTTGGATGTACCCGGGATGTAGTTGAAATCTAACACACAGCATTAGTAGGCCTTCAGTCAAAACCTGGGAGCTTCCCCTTTGCTATTAATGACCTTTGGACAAACTCTTACAGAGCAAGAATGGGTGATGGCTTCAAGAAAGTACTGGAACAAGAACAGAGTGACTTCATTAGCCACTTGAAAGGGGAAAAAACCCACCAGATTAAGGTTTTCTGACTGATTCCCAGCAGTCCTTGGCTTATTTTCATTAACACTATCTTTGGGAAATGTGCTAGGGAGCGCAGGCCGAGTGTAGGAGGGCAGCACAACGGCAAGGCCTCAGTCACGCCAGGGCAAGAGGTGCATGTTCAGGGAGGTTTTCTGCGAGCTGGAGAGCTGACCAGGGTCGCACCGTTAGCAAAGCTTGGGGGGAACTTGGTTTCAGCTAACAGCTCACGCTGGACCCTCAGAGTTTTACAGCAGGGAGAAACACAACAAAGGTTGTGTTCTGCTGTTGTTGCCTTTTTCTTTTTTTAAAAGTTTCCTTTTTTTCAGATCTTGTGTTTTGGTGCACCTCTTTTGGGACAGATGACAGTCCTGTCACCAGAACAGCTTTTGTGGATGACCTGATGGCACTCGACACTCTAGCTGAACAGAAAAGGTGCCTCAGCTCTCTCCAGC
This sequence comes from Rhynchotus rufescens, assembly GCA_032273925.1. Taxonomy (NCBI): domain Eukaryota; kingdom Metazoa; phylum Chordata; class Aves; order Tinamiformes; family Tinamidae; genus Rhynchotus; species Rhynchotus rufescens. The sequence goes on from JAVCKT010026097.1 coordinate 11,376, forward strand.
TCCTGTTCTCAGCTTCATTTAGCTGCCCGTGGGATGTCCCACAGTGTCCCTGATAAACCCCAGCGGGGTGGACACAACATTCCCAGTATCTTGATCATACCACACGTGGAAGGACCTGGCTGGGCTTCAAGGGCGTCACAATGCGTCTCAGTGAGAGGCCTCTCGCTCAAACCAAATGCACATGGTGCAAGTGAAACACCCTCTTTCCATCAGGCTTCCCTTCCTTACCCACTGGAACCAGCAAACTGGAGTGGGGGGCCTCGCTGCAACCATCTCTTAAGACTGCTTTTGGGCTTCCGGGGGAGCCAGAAGTCAATGGAGCATTTTGGAAATGCTGGCTCTGCTTGCATCCAAAATGATAACAAACTAAAAAAACCCTCTATTCGTGCCTTTTCAGACTTGGGTAAAATTCACAGCTGTGTTAAGGACACAGATATGGAGAGTGCTGTATATTGTCCTTGCTTCGCAATTCTCATTGCCTAGGGCAGCAGTCTCCCAAGAAAACATTGCTGTTCCCCCAGGAAGAGGATTCACTTTGTCCAGTTCAGTGAATGACGGGCAATATATAGTGCAAGTCACCAGAACTGCTTCACTGAGTAGTCAGTTCAACAACCAGAAAACTAATGTCTTAGCAGACAGCAGCTGCCTCTTCTGTAGCCGCAAGCCCCACCAAAAAACATTTCAAGCAAAAATGAACCTCAACCATATCTCCATTTCCGAACAATCCCAAATTCTGAGTGTGAAAGGACTCAGAATGGAACTCCTCATTTTTTCAGACGTTTGAGAAGACAGGATTTCAAGGCAGAGAATCTCTTTTTTTTCTGACATTCACACAAATTTGAGCCAGCAGGGAACAAGCGAAAATAAATACAGTAGTCCTGCAGTAAAGGCATCTTCAGACTAAGGCAGCACTTGGCTGGAGCCGAGATGTGCCTGTGCTGAGCTCTTTCCCACAGACCAAGGGGCAGCCAAGGTTTCTGGGCGAGCAGCTTTGCTGCTGCTGAGCCTATTGCCAGAGCAGAGCGCTCTGTTTGGGTCCAGCCACGTGCAGCAGCACCTTGAGCTCCTGGCAGGTGCCCGTGGCTTCCTCTCACAGGCTCTGCAGACAGGACTGGTTATGACATGCCTGTGCTTAGCTGCAGCAAGGGGGGTGCCTGGGGGAATGAAGCAGATGGGATTTTTTTGGATGTTTCAAAACAGTATCAAATCGAGAAGAAATAGGTAGCTACTGTTCTTTCAAGAGGATAAGCTTACATCTGGAGTAAAAAAATCCAGCAGCTTTATTTTGACTGGGACAAAAGCTTTACAGCTTCAGCTGAAGTCCTGCAAACAAATACTCACCATCCTAAGAAACTGTGTTACTGACTGCAAGGCAGGAATGAGTTGATTTGCTCTGCTGATCAAAAGAAGGAAAGAAAAAATCCCTCCAAACCCAACAGGCATAATCAAAACTGCATAAGATTCTGCACAGCATGGACACAGGAACCGAATGCAATGGAAAACACAACCTGGATTTCTCTACTGCTTACGGCGCGTCCACGTCTGAGCATCTGCAGCTGCACAGTCAGGGTAAATAACCTGCCTTGAAAATGAAGGGAGGTGTGACTTTGTGAATGAGCCAACAGACAGGGACCCCGGTGTTCAGTGACCGTCCTGCTACTCCAGTTATCACCCTGAGCCAGGCACCCAACTTCTCTGAGGGGCTGTGCTGCTCCCTCCGTTAGAGAAGACGCTGTTAGGGGAAGCGCTCTTGGCAGGACACACGGGCTGCTCCGAGCTGGTGCTCAGTGTCACGGTGCGGTGCCGTCACATCCACAGCTCCAAGAAACCAGGAGGAGCAGGCGGGGAGAGATATCAGCAAGGCCTCAGACCATTAAAGGGAGTTCCCTGTGAGAATGTCATGCTTTTGCAACCTCCTTGGCAGGGCACAGGGTGCAAACCCAAGGCAGACCTGGCCACAGGCAGACCCCACAGCCCTAATCCTCCTAACCCACAGCCAGACCCTTCCCTGCTGGCACCATATGAAGACAAAATACTCCTTTATATGAAAGTGTGAAAGATACAGAGGAAGAAGGAATCAGCTCTGTGGATCATAAGCATGTGTTAAAAATCAGGACTCACAAAACTTTGTGCAAACTGAAAGAAGAAAAGAAGCACAATCAATATGGTTAGGGATACTGATGGATGAGAGGAAGACACTCATACACTTTCTGTTCTGATGGTCATGATATACCGGAGTCTGCAAAAATGGCTTCCTTAAATATAAAGAGTGATAAAAAAAAAATAGTAGAAGGAAGCTTTGCATCAGTACACAATGATGAAAACTGTACTAGAGCCTAAGGAAAAGCAGAGATATAACAGGGATGGCATCACGCTATGGATCAACCTGCCACTGGATCAGGCACAGACATTCATGACAAACCGACACAAGGGATGCAGCCCAAATACAGTATGACACTATATCCTGGGCATATGCTTGATATATGGTGGATTAAATGCCACACACACACTGTCCTGGGTAGATCGTATCTAGTTCTGACAGATACCTAAGGGATCTGTCTCTTTCTTTATGCACTTTGCCAATTTTCATGTCAACAAAGGATGATGGGACTGGGGGGGTGAGAAGCAGAGATCATTTGCGACTCTGTTTTACAGAGACTTCATCCCCTGGGGGATTCTGTCAAAATGTTGGATTTCTTCTTAAATGATATTTCTACCTGCCTATACACATTTGGGGAGAAAAGGGGCTTTTCTCCTTCCCTCTGTCCCCATGACACAACACCTTGCTCTTCTGGAGGTCCAAACCAAGCTTGAAGCAAATGTGGCTTTTCTAAGACAGTTTGAAGACTGCTACCCTCTCTCCCCGCACCTCCAAGCACGCTGCAGAGAAAAGCAAATATCCAACGTACTGTAAAGACCAATTCCTTTTCCCCTCTGGTGAGCTCTATGATTGACGTCTCCGTTTGTCGGGAGAGACGGACTGTCTTTAGCGTGAGATAGCTAAGTATCACCTGGGGAGACTGCTTGAGACACGGGTTGGGAATTAGACAGGGAGGAAGGGAGGAAGGAAGGGAATGGAAGAGAGAAAGACAGAAGGGAAGGAGAGAGTTGAGGAGGGGAAAAGAGGGAGGCAGTGACTGAAGCGTGTAGCAGAGAAGATGACGCGTAGCACCTGATGTTGTTATCTTTGCCAAGACCTGTGCACTTCATCACACCAATATATTCACTGAACGTGAAGCTGCGCTGAGAGTCGAGAATGGTGGAGTGCTGATGGAAGGAAGAAAGAAGAGTCCACTTAAAGACTCAGAGCAATTTATTAATCACCTCAGGAAGTAGTGACAATGGGGAAGAAGCGCGTCCCCATCACTGTGGGCAAGAAGACTGGTCTTGGATTCAAGTTGTCCACCAAGCTGTGCTGCAGAATGTCAAGAGGTCGACAGAGAGTCCAAGGGAAACACTCCAGTCATGTGCCTTTGCATAGCTCTTGTTTCCTCAGGCCATCCCTTCATGTGTTGTGGGAAGACTTTGGCAACAAGTAGTCAAAAACACCCAGGGTGAGAGGAGGCAAAGGACACTAAACATGACCAGCATGTGGGGCTGAGAGAACGTACCTGAAAGTAAAGATGGAAGTCATAGCTCTGGCAGGACACTGTTAGAGAAAGCTGCGTGTGAGCTGAAACCCTCGTCCAACGTTGAAGATGGAATCTCAGCACAGAGATCCAAACGGCTCCAGTTGGCTGCAGTGTGGAAGCACTTGCGCTAAGGTGCTTTCCTCACCTGCAGGACTAAGGGGATGGTCACTAACTTTGCAAGGGATCCTCTGCACTTCTTACAGAAATAGAGGGAATGCACAGACCTGTGTGATTCCTCAGAAGTGAGTGAAGTCTGCCAGGCTTGACTGGAGAACTGGAAGACTAACTGCAAGATGCTGTTGTTAACACCTGAAGACAGAACACAGAGCCCAAAGCGGCCCAGGCAGGGGACCAGTATACACTTTCTCTCCTCCCAGCTCCTGGGCCATGCTGTACTCTCACTTAAACATCCAGAACTAAGCGTCATGTGCCCCAGCTGTTTGATGACAGTCTCTACCTCCTCGCTGCCTTCCCCTTTTTTGGTCAGGTCACCATTCCTCACACATAATCTTGTGCAGCCCCTGTGTTCATGGAGGACAGTCTGCTCTGGCCAAAACCTCTCTCCCACCAGCCACAGAGCCTGGAGGCTGCAGAGGGCAATTTGAAAGCAACCTCAGACTCTGTGCAACCTCATTTGTAACTGTCCAAAGATGTTTACATTCATGTGGTGAAACATGTCCACTGACCCGTCCTTGCAACCAGAGCTGATCTCAACCTACTGCCAGACATTGCACGGACAAAGTGAGGACACTGCCTGCTCAGAGGTCTATTGCTCTGCTGCCCCTTGCTCTACTGATGCCCCAGGCTAGGGCAGAGGGAGGCAAGGGAGCAGGAGGGTAAAAGATGCCTCCATTGAGCAGAGATAGTGGAAACATCTTCTTTGGACAAGGAGAAATTCTAACCTCACCACATTGTGGAAGAGCTGCTTTTCATGGCTTGAGTGAAAAACTGAAGACTTACAACTATCCTGCATATCCAGAGAACAAGTGGACAAGTGTGTGTGTGCACCTGCAGAGAAGTAATATGTAGCATAAAAATATCACAGATGAAGGGCTCTTTGTAAATACATGCGCACATACATATATACACCTATGTATTTGTGTGTATGCATATACATATACCACACTCTTTGTGTGTATAGATGAACAAAATATATACATATTTGGACTATGTGTACACGTATATAAACACAACACAAATATAAATAAATAATACACATATCTCATTCTGAGCCCCTGCAAATTCCTTCCTTCTGAAGAGCTCTCACCTGGTAGCTTGCAAGCTGCTAAACTGCTAAGACAAAGCTGCCCTGGCTGCGATTCCCTAAGTTTTTCAGTGTGGCTCTGTTGGTTGCCTTCAATTTGATCTCAAATGAGAAGAGGGATCTCGGTGTGCCAAGCTCTGCTCTGCTCTGCTCTGCCCGCTCCCCCGATCCGAGCAGCCATCGCGCCCTGGGGCTGCAGCACTGGACTGAAGTTGAGGGCAGCGTTAATCTGCTTCGCTGTTTGCACGGTGGAAGCTGGGCTTGGTCTACTGGGAAATTACCGCTATGTCCCTCCTTTGAACGAAATGGACATTTTTTTTTTCTAGAAGTTGTGATCTTTGGATTCACATAACTTAGTTCAGATGATCTTGCCAATTTTCCCTCTATTTGAGGACACCTTGTAATTTCCCAGGGGAGATACAGGCTGTGCGTAATCAGTGTACCCATCCTGACAGTAGGTTTGCTTTTCTCCAGAGCAGTCCATGAACTTTCTGATATCCAGAGACTGAAAGGTCAATAAAACTAAATGAAGGAACTGGTAGCAAGAGGGGCAACAACAGATAGGCTGGTGCTCGGCTGAGCCTCCAAGCAGCCTGCAAAATGCCTCTAGGTGACTAGCAATGTCCCATCCATGTCCTTCACACATTCTGCGGTGGAGTTAGGCCTTTTCCCCATGATGCCAAGTACCTGATATTTCAGTTTAAACACACACCTGCCCTGCTGGGACCTGCTGGGCAGTCTTTCCACCTGTTCAGTTTTTCCCACATGGATGAATGTCCTGCAATATAATATGTGTGTCCTGCAATGTAATGTTTTTTAAGGTGGAGAAAGGCTGGGGTGTCAGGAGGAACGCTTGGATTAGGTTCCTGCTAGGATACTGCTTGTGCCCATAGGGAAAGGGGAAGAGCATGGTCAGATTAAGGAACCAGGCTGCCAAAAGAGGGGAAAATAAAAGCTGATATTCAGAAGAGCTAAGAGAAGCTCCAAAACTGATGCAAGCTGCCCTGTGTCTGTCATACCCAAAGATCTACACTGCATAGTCCAACAATATCTTAGCTGAGGGCCACAGAGCACAGGGCCATTTCACAAAAATTTGGAAAGCGAGGAATTCACCAGCAGTCAGTACTTGCCATTATATGTCAGGGACATGCACGCAAGTTTGAGAGAGAAATGACAGGATTAGGAGATCCTTGATGAGGAAACAGGTGGCCACTGCTGCAGGACACAACAGTGTTGGTAGTGAGCAGAGGGAAGGCAGAACCAACCAGGTGACTGATGAAAGGGAGAAGTGTTTGCCTAACTCATCTTGAAAGGGTCTTCCTAAAAAATATGCAATAGGCATAGGTGGGAAGGACCACAGAAGAGGCACAAGGCCACAGATGTGCCCAGCTACACTGCCCAGCCACCTCTGGGCAGTCCCTGCGGCAGCTTGATGGATGTTCAGTCATTGTGGAGGAGAAAAGAAGAAACCTCTCAGTTTTTGTGTTTTCTTCCAGTAGGGGCATTGTGTGGGGCACACTGGCCGCTCTGCAACAGGATTAGAAGATGGGGTCTCAGGTATGTGGTTCCTTTGCCTCTCTCCAGAGGCCCACGGTTTTCTTGGCCGGCCCTGTTTGCTGGAAGGCTCATTGGACACGTCTTGGCAGGTAACAAACTCCCCTTCCCCGGGTCTTCCTGGATATCCGTGCGCCCTCCTGGCTGAGTGTTCCCAAAGCACCTCGCTGCCTCTCTGCAGTACCTCGTACTGGACTCCTCCTGTGGAAGAAAGGCAGCTGGATGGAGCTGCTTAACACCCTGAACGCCAGGATAACACAGCAGGTAAAATGGCACCGACACCGCTGCGTCCTGGCACCTCAGCCCTGGTGGAAGCACTTGTGCCTGGTCTCACCTGAGCTTGTACTTACTGCCACAGTGTAAATGAAATAGCCCCGGAATTCAGACTTCCAGCTCCGCAGTTTGACCAGACGTTGCTTGTGCAAAGACCAGTCGTGTAGTCTACGCCTGCACTTAGATAACCTGATGCGTGAACATGACACTTTGGAGAAGAAACTTCTCCAGAAAATTCCCTTAGCCAGGGAATTGCCAGAAAATTCCCAGGCTTAACTTGATATTTATAAGCAACCTGTGTGGTCTCTTGCAACTGCTGAGGGGACCTCAAAAAAGATTGCCTTGATCTGGCCTGGCCAAGGAAGAGAAAAAGGTATTGTAAAGGAGCGAGGAGTTCATGCTGGAGGCTACAGAGAAGAAAAACGATTTTTATTTGGAAATACCATGCAATAGTAGCTATGTCGATTAATAAATAAATGAAAAGAGGTGACATTCATGATGACATTTAAATGACGGAGGTGCCAACTGCTTGTTAAAATACCACATGATCTGGAAGGAGGCGAACAAAGAAATATGGCGTGGGCCAGCTGTGAGTAATAGTGACCCCATCAATTTAACTATTGATAAAACATAGGTGAGGAAACGTTCAGGAAAAAAAAAAATCTCTGCAAATCATCAGCTAATGGATTAAATGCATCTGAGTGTGAGATGGAAATTAACTGATCAATTCACTCAACAACTGCTAATTATATGTGACAAGGCACATGCAGCATATGGAGCTCAGAGGAAAGCAATACTTGTAGAGATACCTGGAGGTTGCGTTTTGCCACAGCGGGGTGCTCTCCCTGCCCCACTGAAATGATGCAGTCGCTTATTAAGATTTAGCTCTGAAAATGTTTGAAGTTTATGTTTCAAGAATGTGGAAAGGGAGTTTCTTTCCCATTGCATTGTAACCATGTGCAACATTAGGTATAAATACATGCTATCAAAATTAACATGCCAATCCAAAACAAATTAAATGTAATGATACAGTCAAAGCGAAACATTTTTGCCTCATTGCATTTAAACATTTTGACGTTACTGAAATGAGATGAGAAAGTTAAAATGATTTGTTGTGACACTTGTCTGTCAAAAAAAATTTGTGGCATTGCCATGTTCCTGCAAAATGCTTTGACGTCGACAGCACAGATCTTCCAATAGGAAGTTATTCCACATTTTCTGATCACTGATTTCACAATTCTGTTCTCTTTTGGCATTCAGAGTAACATTTCCTGACGGCAGTTATGTTTTGGTTTGCACCATTTAGGTAATGGTCACAGGAATATCTACGAGCTGTTTCCTCCTCAAATACGAGCCTCATTCTCCTCAAATACTGAACCTTTGGGACTCAATCATGCCTTTGAGAGTCAGCAGATTACAGCAAATACAGAAAATAAATAAAGAGTAATGGTGAATTTATGGACCAAAAGGGAAAGACTCATATGAAAACATAATCTTACCCCGAACTAGGGGGAACCTGACGGGTGGAATTCTCACCTTGTGAGAAATCCTCTTCCTTGTCACTGCAGCAGTGAGTTTGGAATTCCCTTTTGGAGGGAGAGTAAGTGCTAAGCACGTATTTAACTTACTGCCTATACCAGTGATTAAATTATTAACTCAAAGGGGGAAAACAGTGTGACTTTTACAAACCAGAGGACAGTTCCAAATCAAGGAGCACAGGCCTGAAGTTACAAAACCAGCAATGTGATCTTGGGCGATGATGAGACCTGACTCATCATGCTAGCAATATTTATCATCTGTTCTCAGATCCCATCTCTATAACTTGTGAGGATCCAGTCCGTTCTACATGTGGCCTGCGGAGTTATTTTTAGACTGTTTTTTAAAATTCATGGCTGAAGAGAATTCAGAGGGTGCAGTGTTTAATACAGTGCTTCATAGACTCCTGCTAGCAAATTTAATTCAATCTGTCTTGGGTTAAGAGCACTGCCATGGATTGGAAATTGCCCAAAGAACCATAAACAAGGGATAATGACAAGGGGCATGTAAGGGCAGAGTTGCAAGCAGGTGCGTAAGTGAGGTGCCGCAGGAACCCGTGCGAGGTCGGCTTTCATTTAATGTCTTCATTAATGAGCCTGAAGTACCTCAGTAATGATAGTTATGGATGCTGCTCAAATGAGAGGAGCTGAAAACATCCACCAGAGCAGATAAACATAAAGGGATAGATATGCAGAGTTTAAGTGTAGGGGCAAAAAAGAATAGAAGAAGATAATGAGTTTTACTGAAACAAAGGAAGGAAGGAAGGAATTAAAAAAAAAAAAAAAAAAAAAAAAAAAAAAAAAAAAAAAAAAAAATTAACAAT
>JAVCKT010026098.1:0-14452 GCA_032273925.1 Rhynchotus rufescens
TCGTCTTCTCAATCAAAAAAAAAAAAAAAAAAAAAAGAAAAAGAAAAAGCAAGTGAGGAAGTTATTTAGCAAAAGTATGTGTATTTATTCACATCTCTTTTGCTTGTATCAGCACTAGGGGAAATAATTATTATGTATGTAGGTAAAACATTCTCCCCACAGTGAAGTGCAAAGTGAGTACTTGCAAGAGAGTCCTTCTTGCACAGTCATATTATGAACTACTGACAGAATGGGAACTGACTGAAACTCTGATCTATAAATATAAAAGTTTCCTTCATCCCCATTAGTCTCATCCAGATTTAACCCTTTAAAAAAAGACTGAAGGCTGTGAAGGAGGCTGATGTCATCCTACATGACTTGGTACTATAAATCCAAGCTGATTGATGTCTACTCCAATGGTCTGCTCTCAGGGAAGGACTGTCAATCTGCCTTCACTTGAAAATTTCTGAGGTTTCAATGGTCTTGTGCAGCTAAGGAGCCCTTATTCAGCTGACAGGTTTGGTTTGTGTCTTCAGGAAAGGGAACTTTGCCAGCATGGCATTCATAAGTTCCAATCATCAGTAATGATATTTTAACAAAGAGAGAAAAAAAGTACAAACTCAATTGGCTTTAATCCCTAAGATTAGACTTCTTAGAAAAAAGCTGGAAATAATTTCGCCAAAACAAAGAAAAGAGATGAAGAGGATAGACACTAGGCTGCAGCCCAAAAGCATAGTGTTAAATTGTTGTTTCAGTAAGTGTCTTCTCATGGGAGCTGCTGTGCAAGCAGCTTCAGAACAGGAGTATTTTTTGCAGTTATCCCCTATCAGGCCAAATCTCTCTTCTCTATAAAAGTGCTTTGAAAATAGAAATACAGTGTTTTAGTATTTGAGGAAGCATCTTTTGCTCTTGGAATCCAGCAGTGAAATGGCTATCCTTTATTCAGAATAAGTGTATGAAGCACTAAAGTTCATTTTGGAAATGAAAAATTTTGCTACAATAGTGACACCTGCCTATGTGACGGGCAGCACACCAACCCAGCCAGAAAGAAGTAGATTATAAGTATTTAGATAGTAGAATAGCCACCATTGGAACTGCTTCTGAGGAATCCTCATAGAAACTTTTGATTATATACGATGATACATTGGTCATGGCCTTAAACCCAGAGTAAACATACACCTGCTGACTTGGATATTTGGCATCCTAGTGCTGCCTAATTTCGTCTCCGTGTTTTTTGTAACCAGGGTACCCACCCTGTTCACCAGCGGAAAAGAACTTGAGCAGCTCCGTGCTAGACTTTCAGAAGAATATATCGAAGAAATCACCAAACTGCAGCTACCGAGTGCTCAAGATGCAGTACAACAAGTAGAAATGGAGGTGGATGAGCGAATGGCTGTGCTGGAGAAAGAGCATAAGGAAAAGGTCTCCCTCATTCAACTCCCAAAACTTCTCCATAAGCAGACTATAGCATGACAGAAAGGAGCTCTTGTTACTTCACTGTATGTTCAAAGCAACACTGGTCAGTTCATGCCAGATAAATGTTGCATTTCAGCACCCCTTTAAGACTGAAGCCCTGCCCCAAAATCATTCCCAAGATAAACATCCATTTTAAATACAATCAACAAAAGATCATCTGTCATCTTCTCATGGTTCCCTATTTTTGAAATAAATGACAACAATAACTAAAAAGTTCTTCCCTGTCCTAATTCTCTATGAAATTCACTGCATGTTTCTCTTGAGATTTGGCATGTTTCTTTTTATTGAGACTTCTAGACAAGAGATGGTCCTAAGTTGGGAAATTGCATTCAGGATTTAGTCCTGATTTAATCTTTGGTCTCTTTCTGATGATCTGGAATGATGCTAGCAGTACTACTAGCTCCTTCTGCTCTTGTGAATCAGAAATGGTTTCTCTCTGACATTTTTATGTCTTGATCATGGGAAAGAAGCTAAACATGATTGTAGGGTAGGAGAAAGTATTGAAAACTAAAAAAAATACATTGACTTGAGGTTAAAACTGTGGGTTGAGTCCATAGATGCCCTAGTATTGACTGTCCTTTATAGAAAATCATTGCTGGGGGGAAACTCATGCAGAAATCTGGCAGGCAAAGGAACCTCAAGATATGCTGTGGTAGCCAGACCAGAAAATAAGGGAGTGGAGCTGATGGAAGCTGGCCTGGAAATACAAAATCTAAAAATATTGTACAGTTTCAGTAAGTTGTTTCTCATCCCAGCTAATGACTTTTTTAGGTGCCTCCTTATTCTGCCATATGCAGTGTTTTATTTTTTTCATATGCTATATATAACTTACGCTACAGCCTGAATTAATCTAACACCCCCCTTGCTCCTGAGTGTTAAAAAACAAACAAACAAACAAACAAAAATACTGTGCAAGTGCAAAACTATAGAGTAGTGGCACCAAACTGCTAGACCAGGCCACCATATCTGGCAGACTGGTAAGTGGTTTGTGTAGTTTAAACTCATCATATACCAGTGATTCTCTTTTTCCATCTTGTCATCTCCGCACCTTCACCTCTGGATGCCTGTTTGTACACCAAAGCAAACAGTAAGCAACATTTCATAGCTTTGCAGAGAACTACTGCAGTAGAAGTGAAGAGACTATGGAACTGACAACTTTACACCTCCAAGTTCTGTCTAGGTTTGTCAGTTTTACTAGTGACTGGCAAATGCCCTTGGGGCCCACATTGAGGATAAAGAGCTCTGGCTGGACATACATATATCCATACATGTACTGACCCTGGGTCAGCCAGTGTGCATTTTAGGCAGGTAACAGCAAGAACAAGAGACTATGTCCATTTTTTTTTAGCCCTTTGTGGAGCTTTTAAATGGTTGAAAAAAAGAGCTGTATGAGTAAGGAATTGTTAAAAATGGTTCATGTCAAGAGGTCGCTCCTGCTGCTGCAGGATGTGCCAGGGACTCCATGAAGAGGCAAATGGCTTCTCTGAGAGGGCAGTGACTCACTGACATCTGCATTTTTCTATTTATATGTGTGAATTCTGTCATTGACTTGCAGATTTTCACTTCTATTTTGTTTTACAGTAAGGATATTACTATTTTAATCTATTTTAGGCCTTCTCTAGGCAGTTTTTTCCACTGCTGTTTTTCATTCCTCTCTTGGGAAGGGGTTGCTACAGAAATTTGCTTTCGTGAGGCCTGTGGCTCTCTGAAGCCAGTCCCTCTGCAACTGCTGGTGGTATGTATTCCTTCAGCACCAAAGTGCAAATAATTTCACAGAAAATCTTGCTAAAAGACCAACAGAGCAGAGGACACCTGGGAGAGATGGTTCTGAAGTAAATGAGAGCTCCTCTATGATCGCTCTCATATCTCCATTTCCTGTGGTATCTCTTTTTTGGAATTACTTTTCCCCATAGTTACCCTCTTCCTCCTGTGCCCCCCACTGAAAGTGCCTAACCCAGTAGACTGCTGATTTGGTCAGTTTGGTCAGAGTTATATTTATCTCCTACCACTGCAAAATTCATTTTTTTTTTCCATGTTGATACTTCAAAACGCTCTGCATCTGCTTTAAGTTAAAGCATATAATTTTCTGCTTGTATTCTTAGTTGTCAGCAGGGTGCTAGTGGATTTCTTTAATTACAGTCTTGGGCATAAGCAGTTGTGTTGTGGTGTGCTGTTCTTCCAGGAAGTGCTGTGTGTAGGTGCTGGCAAGCCCTGAGTGAAGGGGACGCGGACATGGTCGTGGCTCGTCTTTCTTTGTGATCCCAAGGGTTGTCCCTGATTTTCAGAAAGCGAGTGGCTCAAGGTCTGAGAATGGACTTGGGCCTGGAACGTGGTCTTTAGTGCAAACGATTGCTGACTTCAAAGCAAGGTGGTTCATTCAGGTTCAGTACTGATGTTATTCATCAAATGAGCAAAGAAAGCTGCAGAGCTGAAGATTTACTGTCACCTCTCACATATAAATTATCCTAGTCTCTGCAAACCCAGTGCTGCTCCTGATTGAATGACCTTAAGTTCATGCTGAAGCTGGAGTTGTAAGTGCCCTCTTAAAGATGTTTAATATTGTGACCATGTTTTCTGCTTATTAACTCAGTAAAAGAAGAGGCTTTTTTTCCCCATTTTTGTTCACAGTATGTGAATGGTGGTTTCAATAGAGTTGTTTCTCCGGTTTTGAGGATAAACTGTAATTATTAATGGTGACTAGAGATTTTTTCAGCAATGAGAAAAGTTCAGAGCTTAGTGTTGAACAAAATAGTATTTCACTCCAAAATCAGCCTAGGAATGTATAACGTAGCTGCATTTGCAAAACTGCCATCTCTTTGAATTACTGTTAATGTTGAAGGCCAGATACTCTGTTACAAATTAATGAAACTTGCTGAATATCAATAGCTTTGCACTCTCAACTGGTGCAAATGCAGCTGCATTAATGTCACTGCGTCTATATTAATTTACATCAGGTTGGAGTGGTAAAGAGTTTCTATTTCTGTAGCAGCCTGCTTTCAAAAACTCATAAAACACATTTAATCTCCTTTTCCTTCCTTCCCTCATGCTTTGCAAATGTGATGAAATCAGCAGTACCCTCATCGAGTTTCTGAAGAAGAGGTTTGTGCAGAGTAGCTTTCTCAGCTGATATTTTTAAAGAGCTTAATGGAGAGAGGCCATAGGATAGGGCAGTTAGGACAGCTGCCATGAAGCAGGTTTGCCTTGTGGATCGTGTAAGGGCAGGACCAAAAGTGCTTGTGGTGCAGACTGTCCTCTTGGATGCATGAGGAGAGAAGAGCTGTCTTACTGCATCATCCTTTCTCTCACCCTGCTGCCTCTGCACATACTTTCATGCACATTCACGACATTGCAAGTCTGCAAGTGGAGGACTGTACTGCTTTTGTAAACAGCAGAATATTAACTGCCTTAAAATGACATATTTACACCATTCTCTGGCAGACAGAATCTGACCTGCACTTTCTAGGGAAAAGGAAAATTTAAACAGTGGTTGACACGATCCTGACGTCTGTTTTTCCCTTGCATCATATTTTGGGGAAATTGTAAGATCACTTTGGAGAGGTAAATGACACATTCAGTGGACTTTCAGGAACAATTTTATCCAGGGTAGATGAATTCTGCTTTTTGTACTATTAGAGATACATTGGTCAGGACAGAGGAGCAATTTTCACATGATCTTCTTTTGAAAAAGCTGTGATGCTGTGAAAATGTTTGAGCTGGAGAGCTGCTGTGTAGTTGGGTGTTGCAAGGTGCTAAATTCTTTCAGAGAAAAATAAAAATAGACCATGGAAGTGTTCAGCAGTCTATGAGCAGGCTAATAAAGAGCCTCTGTAAAATGCCATCTTGGAGTCTGCAGAAATGAAGGTTCTCAGTATTCACTAGCTAAACAGGAGTCTCTGGGAGGGTACCTTGAGCTTAAACATAAACAACTCTACTCTTTTCTTTTTTTTCCCCCTTCGCACCCCTCCCCACCATTGGTTAACACTATTTCTAAAAGTGTCTTCTGTGCTTTTAACTTATCTCTTACCTTTCTGATAAATGAGGCCTTTGGAACACAGTAGTTTTCATCACAGAACTACCTTCATGCTCTAGATGGATAAATATCTTTTGCTGTGCTACCCTTAACTCATTTCTTGTTTCCCATGGCGTTTTCTCTTCTAATGAAGCTTGTGAAGATGTGGACACCCACAGTGTATTCTTTGCATTCTTAAAGGCAACTTCCTGGCCATTTTGACCAGAATTTTTGCTTGGTTTTAGGTCAAGGCAGGTCACTGAGATGTAATTTCAAAACCAGAGGGTAAAAGTGTTTCTATGATTAAAAAAAATACTCAGTTACAATAGGCATTTCTCAGAAGTGAGGGGCAAGTTAGTAGTGTCCAGAGCATTTCACTGTCACCACTGTTTGGCACACTGACTTTCCACACTGCCAAATCTGTGCTGCAATGAGGTATCCGTATCAAAAGAGTTCTGTTGTTTATGGTCAGCTTACCATATACTTTGCAATGTACCCATGTGGCTCTTTGATAAATGGAATTACCTGGAAATTTTAATCAGCAGTGATTTTCATCTTCATTTCTGAATCGGACAGAAGTTAATACTGACATCGTCAGTCAACATATCTTGGTTATTGACTGTTGTAAAGTGTGCTTGGTAACCTAATCTGCTTATTTCTAGCCAGAATAAGTATGGGTCTCATGGGAAGTAGTCTGAAATGTCTGAGACAAGATCGCTGAGTCTGTGGTACTGTGAATCTGTCTTAGCACTTCTCATTGACATCTGATGTAAATATGCAGGTTAGTGCCCCTACAGCTGAAGTTTGATAATGAACCTGCAGATGGTTCTGCTGTGATTCAGACAGCTAAAACAACTACTCACATCTAGCTTTGCATGGAGGTGGATTAGGAAGGGGTAAGGCCACTGTTTGGTGACCAGCTGTTGGGACAGCAATGATTAGCAGATAGAGGGTTATCACTCCAGCTGGGTTCAGTAATGTGGGGCCACTATTTTAAGCTTATTCTTAGTAGGTATATGCCAAAATGTCTCCTGGAGGCCCACCAGTGAACTGGCACTGTACACCAACATAGGAATTCACAGCTTGAATATGCTTTTTCTTGGTTCTTGCAGATGACTAAAATGGTGCCAAAGCAGAATACAGAAAGGCCAGGCAGAATGTTACACCTTAAATGAACAGCAAATTCCTACCTCCTTGAACACCAGTCCTAATGGTGCTAGTGTCTATGCTGGTAGTTTAGTCTAATCTTGACTAAAAATAAAAAGGGCGTTTGCACTGCAATTCCCTTATCTCTGGAGTGAGAGGTGAAATGTGCTCTGTGAAGCGTTTAGCAGCACATAAAATTTCAAGTAATAAGCAAACTGATTGTCTCAAATTGCCCAGGATTCATAGGAGCTTAAATAGAACAGAAACAGCCTATTGGACTTAGATCACTTAACCAGCATCCCTGAATTTCAGTGGCATTCTGCAGCCTGAAGTCAACAAAATCCTTGATCTTAGTGATACAGGGTAGTCAAAACATTTTCTTGTGCTCCGAACGCACCAGTCCCAGCCCTCAAAAGCAGTCTCCATTCTGGAGAAGGGCTATTGCTTACTCTTACGCTCTTGAAAAGATACATCTGCTTTTCCTTGACCTCAGTTTGTGACTTGGCACGTATGCGAAAATTCATTGTCTGTTTGCTAGGTTCCAGTTCAGATGATTTCTGTTCTTTATGGTCTGTTTGCAATTCACAGAATAAAAGAAATATCTGCTTTGTTATGAAATTTTCAGTTAGTGGTTCTAAGGAAGGAGAACTAAATAAATCCCAAATAGATTCCTCATTTCCTCCCAACAAAGAATGCTGGATGGAGCCACTCATTCCCTGGGCTGATACCACTGTGCAGTATGGTGTTGAAATCAAGACATGCTTAAACTTCCAAAGTGAATTAATTTATATCTGCTTCTCTGGATTACTTGTTTTGCTTTAAAAAGTATGACAGCATTATCCAGAAATGTTCTCTTCTGAGTTGATTAGAGATGAGTTGCTGGGAGGTATTTACAACACAGAGGAGAGAGAAATTTATTCATGGTAAGAAGCTGTAAACTCATCAGGTATTGTGTATCTCTGTCAAAGATGACAGACATAAAGGATGTATAAACAGTTTGAACAAACAAGTTGTGCAGGAAGGACATGATGGACCAGATAAATAAACAAGCTGTCTTTCAGGTATTTTTCAAATGTTTTCAAACACTTTGAAGAGAGAAAAGAAGGCTAGAAAACTCAAGTTTTTTATTATTACTTTGAAGCTTTTTTTGTGTATTAAGTTAAAAGTCTTCAAAGATTCTCAAATATAATGTAAAATGTAAGCTTTTCTGCAGCAGTGGGAAGACCTGGGCATCACTAATGAAGTGAAGTTGGGGCAAGTTAAACAACATGGAAAAAGTATCAAATGAATTAAAGTAATTGATTCTTATTTGAAGAATATTTTGTACTAGATAGTTTCCTCACAAGAGATGTCCAAATTTACTTGGATGCAAATTGTTCATCAGTTCTAGCCAAGCTGCTACAATCTTTTTTTTTTTCAGTTTCCACAATCTGTCTTCTTTGCTGCTAATCTAGCATGTGCTACTTACTTTATTGACAGCTCCATCACCTTTGGACCAGAAGTCTGTGGTTAGCATGTGTATACATTTCTAAATTTCAGTAAAAACAGTGACACATGATATAATACAGGAGGCACTTTTTAATAAGATGCTTAATTGAGGTCTGCTGCTGTCAAGGCAACATAAAAACAGAGTCTAAGAATTCTCTGTCCCTTTCTCAAAACCTGAATCATGTCAGATTAACTAGGAAACATACTTTTCTTCAGCTGGAAAAAAAAGACCAACTTCTTTATATGTTAACTTGTTTAGTTAATTTAGGGATAATAAAAATAGAGTGGGTAATAAAATTTAGTTGGAATCTGTCAAATGCATATAATATTGAGAGGATTATCTATTTAGTAATCTAAAACAGACTGCTACCTATGACATATACTCTTCTATGTGGACTAGTCCGGAGGTATGGTAGCCAAACTTAATTTTGCTCAATGTGCACATTTCTCTAAAGCTCAGCTAGACTGCTAATGCTTCATATGTGTGCAGATCAAGCTAAAATAGACAAGAGCAAACTGACTGCTTCATATTAGAGCCATTAAAATTATATGGTCATCCTGCCACTGGTGTGGAAAAAAAGTAACTTAAAAATGTGCTTTGTTATATGGTGTTGACAAAACACTGGAATTTGGATTATGGAATGGTAGAAGTCACATTGTGTTTGCACATGTTTTATGGGTCAAAGGGATCTGAAAAACTCTTTTGGCATTCTTCTGTTTGGAAAGCTTTAAGTTGCTACACACTAAACATAGACTGAGAAAGATCTCTCCTTTTGAGTCCTTCTTCCATTCCTGACTTGATCTACCAGACTAGATGATAACAGTGTTTACTTCCTCCTGAGGTCAAGAGATGCTCGATGAGAGCTTCTGGCCGTCTGCATCTCAGTAGGATTTTTCAGCAGTTACCTCTGTTCAAGAAGAATAAATGAAGAATTATACTGATAAAATGGCCTTTTGCCCATGAATATTTTTTTCATCTCTGTTGTCTGGCAAGTCCAGATGGCAAGTTAAAATTTTGATGTGATCCATTTTCTGTTCTTTTGCTCACAGCTGATGTTTCAAGCTCTACCTAATTCTTTCAAGTCTGTTCTCTACACTCAATATGCGAACATGAGACTGGGAAGCACTAGTTGTTCTTTAATTCTGTATGAAATACTTTCCCAAATTCTGAATATAAATCACATAGTAAGACTAATGGTCACAGCCAGATCCTGGTACAAGAAGGGAATACAAGAAGAACCAGCACCCTGACACTTTGGGGAATTTGTCAGATAAAACTTCCAAGCGACCTCAGTCAGGGGGCTGATTCCCAAGCCATGAAGAAAGTAAAACAACCCCAGTACTCCCTAACTCTGACTTGTAGTAAAAAAAAAAAAAAAAATCCTTCTGCTTCCAAATCTGCTTCCAAATCTGGGGCTGGAAGGGAAGTGGGGAGGGAAAAGGCAGAGTTTTTTGTAAAGCAGATGAAGAGGGGAGATGCTTCCTAGCTACTTTTCATGACTAGCAGAAGAACCGGAGTGTGAGGTTCATCTTGTATCAACATGATCCGCAGGAATAGCAGGAGGCCTCAACCTTTGGAAAATACACAGCTTGTACTGAACTTATTACCGAAACTGAGGCAATACCAAAGTAGAGCTGTGGACCTCCAATCCTCTGAGGTTTTCAGCGTGCTTTTAAATCCCAGTAGCATTTAGTGCTTTGGGGCAGATTTAGGTGACAATTAGAGAGAAATGGACCAAACACCTGATTCTGCTACTTTACAACGCGCTAGATCCCAGCTCCTTCAACACAATAACGGCCAGTCCTTTAGCAGGTGTGTAAATCTGTCTGTTGGTGCCATTCACTGCAGAAAGCATTCAGGCTCCACTGCAACCATTTGCTTTTCTCCATTCAGTTTTGTTGCCCTGGGCTTAGTGGTGCCAAGTATAATCAGCCCTTTGAGCACTCGACTGAAAACCTTTCCATGGCAACTGCCGAGCACCGCTCTGGAGCCGAGCGTCGAGCCCCATGCGCGGCTTGGCCAAGCGCCCTGAGAAACTGCTCTTTGCTTTCCCTGCTCCCTGTGCTGCCTTTTGTGGTTTGCTCTTTAGGGATGCTGGTAGAAGAACAGATGGAATAAATTGTCTAGCGGGAGCCATGTGACCAAACCACTTCTGGGAAATGCTGGGTCTCTCCCTCTCTTGGATTTATGCACAAGATGTCCACAAGTCAGGGGTGTCAGGAGCAATTTGCCTTGCAAATCGTCGTAAATCTCTTGAGTCGGCTGCACTTCCGGGAAGGCTCCCTGGCAGCGGCTTTTGGATTCTGCTCACAGGGAGTTTCCTGCCAGCCGAGGGCTCTCCTCAGAACCAGCATCCGTGTTGCTAGAGCATGCGGGAATGCTGCCAAAACCACCATCTATGCATCAACTCTGCGGATGTGGAACATAAGCAATGGAAAAGGGGGAGTAACGCATTAAATCTTACAAGTATCATTTTGTTTTCCCTTCCCTCTTCTCTTCCATCCTATTTCCAGCTCCCCTGTGTTTTTTTTTTCAGTAGCAGATGAGGGTGGTAAAATTCCAGGTGGCCAAGACAAACTGTTAAATGTTCTGATTTCTATGGTTCCTCCTGAAAATTGCTGACAGATGCTGGTCTTGAGATGAGAGCAGTGGAGGCTGCCAGCCTGCGGCGTGGAGCCAGCCATTGATTCTTCCTTTCTATAGCAAAATCTCCATCTGTAGTAACTCTCCAGGCGGAGGCTGTGCTGCTCTTCTCAGACTCTCTCCTTGTCCACTCTTCCCTCTCCACTCCTCTTAACCTTCTTTACTTCCCCAAATGTTATTTCCTATTCCCTGTATTTTATCATTTTAATTTACACTTTTCTGGTTTTTTTTTCCACTTTTTTTCTTTCCCTTTTTCTCTCCAGCTCCTGGGTTCTGTGGATATTTGCCCAGGTAGAAGTGAACAAAAGCAAAGTGCAGGAATTTCACTGATGTAGCAAGATTCCCTCTCTTTTTTGGAACCTTACATTCACTAGACAGACCGTTTGTGCCTTAAATAATAGATGTCTTAAAGCCATGAGGGAGATAAGGGATGGGGGCTCATTTGGTATGGAGATCAGGCAGGGTCTTGCTGAAGGAGACAGAGGTAAGCTGCTGGCTTAGGGAAGGAATGTGTTTCCATTCCAGCCAGGCTTGTGACTGTATTTGTGCCTGCTGTGGCTGAACTGTTGTTGCATCCCTAACACCCTCGCATCTGGCACAGTAGTCTGGGCTCTCTCCTTGCTTAATACTGTCTCCATATTGTAGAATAACCCAAATGCAGGTTTTGCAAAGGAAGCAATTCATCATAGTTCCAGTTTCGTTGGTGGTGCTAGAGAAAGTGCTGCTCCAGTCCCAAGTTCTGTCACAAATTTCAGAAAAAATAGCGGACCCTGAGTCATGTAGGTTGACGGGAGAAATTTGTCTCCAGAAAGTTCTGTGAAATTTGAAGGTAATTGGAAAGTGCTGTTTTCCAAGGTGCAGATTTCTGCCAGCCTGCAGAATGAAGTCTGCTGCTTGTCCTCTGGAGGAACTGTGAGTGTAGATGCACTGGGGGAGTAAGGACGAATATTTGGGGCCTGGGTCTGAGGTTCTGACTTCAAGTAAATACATGTGTGCAATTGGGTGACCAAATCTGCTGTATTTAGTGAGCTCTCTGTAAATTGCTAAGACCACAGATTGTGTCTTGGGGGATTCCCATTTGGCATTGGATAAAGCTTCTTGCCCAGGAGTCGGTGCTGCTCTGAGCAGGGAGTCAGAGAAGCTGTGCCCTCGCTGTCCCAGGGGCTTTCAGCATGAAGCTGTGGCCCTCATCTAGTGCTATGGACAGGCCAATAAGCAAAGATTGGTCTGGAGTTCTCCAGGAATCCTTCGCAAGCACTGCTTCTGTGATGCTGATACCATTTGCTGAGGGCAAAATGGAGTTGGGAGTAGGCAGAGCTCTTTCCCTGAAAATATTCACTACCATGGTGGCTGAGCCACATCAGTATTCCAGCAGCTGACCATAAAAGTAGTGTTGACTGCTTGCTCCTTAGCTTTTATCTTCAACAGCACCATCAAAAGACGGGAGTACCATAGACTTGGGTCATAAAATGTGAACCCTTCAAAGCCATGCTGCTTCAACAAGGCTTCCTCTCACCTATCAGCAATCAATGCATGAGAAGCCATTGCTTCTCTTTTTCTGCTTGCAAAGGACTCTAGCATCTTCCCTGATACTAACCGAGCAAGGAAATGCTGGAGACAGAGATCCATCTGCCAAGGATGTGAAACCCTAGCTTCCTGGCTGGCAGCATTACTGGTCATGCATGCAAAGTGTTTTGCTGTCTTATTAGCAGCTGTCATCACCATCAAGGGAATGTCTCTCATTCTGACTAACAGCCACTGAAGATTAGTATGTGTGATCCTAGAGGAATTGTTACTTCTGGCTGCCTGATGTGCCACAATTAGCACCTTCGTCTCTAAGCTGGTACTTGCTTCCTATTAATAAAGTGACTGTTGAAGACTTGCTTCCAAAGAGTTGGGGGCCTGCCATCAGTGGTGATGGACTGGCTGAACAGAGCCACAGTGTGGGAGCAGTGCAAGTATTGCAGTGCTTGTGTCACCAGCTTATTACTGTTTTTGTTTTTATAAAATCATAAATATTCTGCTGCACCATTTTCCTTGTTGTTTTTATAAAATCATAAATATTCTGCTGCACCATTTTCCTCCTGTTGCAGACAGAGAAACAAGGGAGCCATTGGCACCTTCAAGGAAGCACTCAGCATGTTGCAGGAGTGAGTTCAGTGCCTATGCAAAGGACACCATAAAATCAGAGGACAGATTTGAGCTTAGGCATCTGTAGGATAGAATATGTGTCCTCTCCTGGGCATGGAGGATTAGAATAGTGCTTTAAAAGCATAGTGCACAGCACCTAGGTCCTTCTGTGGCTCCAAAGTGCAAGTAGGAGCCATGCTCTGTGGTACTTCCTGCAGGTGCAGCAAGCTCTGACATGAGGAGCTGCAGCATCTTCCCAGTTGCATCCATACCACCACTGGTGAGGAAGGCAGATTCTTTTCTGTTTACAACGAGGAAAATCTATAAGTTGAAGCAGTGACATGGATATCATACTGACTGGTTAAAAAAAATAAATGCAGCAACCACAAGGCAGAAGTGAGAGCATGCTTCAAAATGAAGCCATTTCAAACACCAAGCTATCTGCATTGAAAGGTAGTCTTCTCACAGTGACTCTAGGAGGGACTATGTTTGTTTTCTGAAGTACTGAAAAAAAAATTGCCTTGGGTGAGTGTCATTTGTTCTTCAGTGCCCTGCTTGTATGTAGCTGTTATGGATGTAATGCTGATGAGTATCTTATGTAGAAGACATCAATATTTGAGATTACAGTCACATTTCATTCACTAGCATAAGTAATTGCATTGCCTTGGCCCACAGATGGGTAATTAATACCTACCACGGACAATATGAGTTGTCTTCCAGCTTTTAAAATACAAATGTTACCGAGGACATGAAAACACTAGCTTTGTCTGGAGGAACTCATGCAAAATTCCAGCCAAGTCGTTTAGTCCTCTAGGGAACAACAGTGAAATACCAGTATATACAAAGTAACCCATTACACAATTTGATATGATATTCTTGGCAAAAATACTGAGTCTGTCTAATTTAGTTTTTCATTGTTAACTGCACAATCATAGAAAATAATGTTTGGAGGTGTAAAGTAGCTGATATGTGTTCTTATATATAAAAGCCTCTACTATTATTGTTTATTTTTTCTATCATAGTAATACCTAGAATCCCATTGGAAGTTGCAACCCCTGGCCTTTTAGGCACTGTAAACATGCATGAGTGTTTAGGATTGAGAAGGCAATGATCTCCTAACGAGGAATACAGCTTGCAAGGACTCCAAGGACCTGTTTTACAGAAAAATATTGGTATACAGCTGTTGGAATGTGAGGTAGGAATGTGCACAGCATCTAGATATCATAAAGGCTGTGGGTAACACAATTTTCAGATCCTAATCTGGGATTCTGTGTATGCAAGCAGAAGAATGAGGACACATAAGGCAAATGCAAGGGTGAAGTCAAATGCTTTTCACAGAATCATAGAACCCTTAACACTGGAAGGGACCTTTAGACCATGTGTGCAACCCCCCTGCACACATGCAGGTTCACCTAAAGCAAGTGGGATTCCAGGGGGCTGTCCTTGGTAAACACTGAAGCAAAGAAAGCATTCAGGAACTCTGTTTTTTCCATGTCGTTCCTTACCAGGGCACTCAGTTCACCAGTGGACCCACGTTTTCCCTAACCTTCCTTTTGCCGCTGATATATTTGAAGAAGCTC
>JAVCKT010026099.1:0-12496 GCA_032273925.1 Rhynchotus rufescens
TGGGCCGGAGGCCTGGGCCCCGGGGCGCCCACGGGTGAGAATGCAGTGGATGCAGATGTGAGAATGCGACGCGGCGGGAGTTTCATGGGGTGATCTTGTTTTATGCTCTAGGCATGGTTTTTCTTGCTGTCGTTTACTCAAGTGGCAGCGGGTTTTCTTTGGAGGTATCTTCATAATGCTCCACTTATTTCAGATCACTTTTGTTTTCATATTTGCAGTCTTTGCCTTGTGCTTGCATCCTGCGTTGCTTGGGAGTGTGGGGCAGACGCGGGAGGAAAATGAGAGCCCTGGCTGGGGAGGAGGGAACTGCTGAAACTCGATAGCAGAAACACTCCCCTTATCTGACAAACTCCAGCTAGCTGGAATGTTTCTGCTAGTAATGCATGATGCTTTTTAAATTCTGCTGCAGGTTTGGCCTGCTGTTTTTATATGAATGATTTGAGCTGTCCTCCCTCTTTGAGCTGATGTCTCAGACTCCCGGCAGATTCAGAAGGGTAGATGGAATTGGCTGCATTCATTTTTGTTTTTCTTTCCCCTGCACCAAATGCCTGGGAAGCAGAGCCCAGGGCAGCTCTGTTCTTTCTTGGATTGCTTTGCAGCCTGGAAGGTAGGCGAGAAGAGGCTAAAGCGGATGCAATGTCCCATGTAATCGTCCCGGGAAGGAGGAGGGCTCCATCCCCTCTGGTGCCAACGCTGTGCAGGAGCAGGAGAGGAAAAAGAGGAGAGCAGGAGAGGAAAAGGAGGCTCTTGTGCTGCTTTTGCTGTCTCTTCTCCTTAGTGACGAGGCTGAAACGCAGCCATAGCCGGGACCTGCTTTGCCTGTCGCTGCCTGGGGCCAGCTGCTTGCAGCGGGACGTCCCTGCGCTGGGGCAGGACCGCACCTCACAGGTGCCTTTGCTCCAAGATTGTCCCGTCCGTTGTGTCCGTGGCCTCTGCATCCTCTTTTGGCTGTAACGGAGGGGCTATTTTTAAATGAAGGCATTCGCCTGACTCAGCAGCGTGGCTTCCTGCATCTGCCATGAGTCACCTTTGCTGACTTGGTCCAAAAGAAATTTCTGCCCGTGCTGGTGTGGAGGGACTGAGAAAGCTCTGGGAGAGCAGAAGGAGTGAGAGACTTGCATCATCATCCCCTCCGCAGTGGCATCAACCAGTTTCTAACTCCAAGGTTGGATTCTGCCTGTATTATTGCACTGTAAAAGCTTCAATTATCCCTGGAACAATTCTTGGCAATGAGCTGATGTGGCTCCAATTGGAGATGGAGTTTGTACTGGAAAGCAGGGAGCTCCCAAGCTGACTGTAAGGAGCTGGTGGTTAAAGTGGGAGGCTGAGTCAGGGAGCATCTTTAAAGAGAAATGTATGCGAGTCTCACTGATATTCCAGAGTTTCAGATTCATGGGCAGCCCTGAAATAAGGATCTGGGATTTTTTTTTTTTTTTTTGCTCCCAATAACCTCAGGAAAATCTGTTGAAGCTCAGAACTGGGTCCCCCTTTCGGGACGGAATTTTCTTTTTTGCTGTGTGAAGGAGTGTACCGTAATCCTTCAGATAACAACCGTATTTTGTGCAGGCCCACCCAGCACGTTGTTTTCTCCAGGAAATACTCTCGCTGGCATCTAGGTTGTGGTGTTGTCAGTGTCTCCTCTGCAGTCAGATCACATCCAGATTCTTGCCTGACCTACATCCCCTGCTAGAACTGAGCTCTTCTGAATGAAAGCCTGAGAAATTCAGCTGCATTTCAGGTAGGGAGCAGAGCGACCCCCCCTTCCTGCCAAGTCTTCTTTCACCCTAATTCAGCATTTGAGAAAATGCTGCAGTTACCCTGGCAGCGGCTGCTGTAATTGCGGAACCGGAGCAGAGATGTGGCAGGGAGCCGTGCAAATGTGCTCAGCTCCTCTTGGTGGGGAAAACCAGGCTGCGCTAAAGCACGAAAGCAGCAGCAGATGTGATTCCTGTGGAGGTAACTCTGCTCATGCAGCGTGACCCACCGTGGGTCTGCTGCTGCCTTGGCCCTTCCTGGAAGTAGCATGATTTGCATCAGGGGTTAAGAATTTCTCTTTTTTTTTTTTTTTTTTCCTGTGATGTGATTTCACTCGTTCTTGCCTCTTTATCAGCCTGAGTTAAGCTGGGTTAGAGCTGCAAAGAAGAAATCTCTTTATTCGGTAAAAACAACTGGACTTCTCAGAACTGCTGTGAGCACCTGCTGAAACAGCCTAGAGGCAGCTGCGTCCTGGGCATCAGCAGAGTCCTCTGCATCCAGCTTGGGAGCTGCTCTTGAATCCTTTGGGTCAACAGCTTTGGTCCTATGGGATTCTCATTGTTGATTCAGGGATATAATTCACTTTTGGTGGCTTCTGAATCAGCTCAGCAGAGATGCTGTTATTCTGCTGTTTGTGTCCTGTGTGCGTTTGAGTTCAGTGGCAGAGGCGCTATCTTAACATTTGAGGTTATTTTAAAAGGATTAGTTAACTGATATTTGTCTCCCAGTGCTTGCATCTGGAGCAAGTTGTGACTCCAGTCTGTTGGATGCAACTTTTCAATATCTGTGGCAACCCTCAATTCCTTCTTTAACAAAATAGGTCATTCAGGAAGGGTTCTGCTGTCACCCAGCGTGTACCAGCCTTGCATTCCTGTGAGCACCACATTCTTTTTATAGCATAAAATAACAAAGAGGGAGTTTCCCTGACTCACTGGCTTGTACTGACAGTGTGACGGAGCTTTCATTTGCATTGCTTACCACTGGGTGTTAGAAATAGCTTGGGAAGGAGCTGATGAAATGAAACTGTTTGCTGCCAGCAGCTGCCCTCTGACCAGGGGCCCAGCCTGCTGCTTTGTGCAGCCACGGCACGAGTGGAAAAAAGCCTCAGGAAGTTGCCTTTGCTGGGAGGAATTACTGACTGTGCTTGCTGCTCGTGAGTTAACACATCAGGCTTTCATTCTACGAGGTCATCTCGAATGCTTTAAAAAAAAAAATGCAGAAGCAGATTTTGGGGGGCACTTCCACACCCAAACATGCCTTGCAACATTCCTATTGCTGCTGGAAGAGTTGCTCCCATCTCAATATGTCTATCTGACAGCTGGTGTTTCTGCTGCTACACTGTCAAGCAGCTTGAGTGGGAAGGACCAGAAGTGAATCTTCCAAGATTTCCTTCTCCAGAGCTGCCTTTGCATAGGCAAATCTCCCTACCTTTCCGTATTGTCACTCCCTCTTTGTGGCTGTTAATGGTAATTAATTTTTTGCTGTACACAGGGCAGCGGGGGGAGCTGCTGATGAGAAATGGTGCCCAAGTTCTCGAGTACACCTGCCATTTGCAGGTTGTTAATCTCTGTCAAGAATGTAATTGGCTTTTTGTAAGAACGGCTGCTTTTATCTGCAGCAGCTCAGGGACAGAGAGCAGCCCCAAGGCTGCCCACGTGCCTGTCTTTTATGCCGTGGGACAGTGTGTCTTGTTCCCAGGTGCTGGATTTAAATAGCTAAAATGGTTGTTAGCCCCAACCCGTTCACAGATTTCCCCTCTGAGGAACGGGGCATTTCTTCGTGCTGGAAGTGCTGAAGTGCCTGATGCAGAGCAAACTGCTCAGCAGAGTGCTGGTGGATGCAGCCTGGGCTGCTGGTGTGTCTGCTGATGCTGTGTAGGTTGGTGTATGTCACGATGTTGCCCTATGGCTGCTGTGCATCTTCAGCTGAAATGCTCCTACAGCTGAAATGCTCCTTCTTTCAATAGTCTCTGATAGCCTTGCATCTGATATCAGGCAAGATACTGGTTGGAAGAGAGGTCCTCAGTCTTTGCTGGCTGATACTGAACAGTGCATTGCAGACACCCTCATGCTCCGTCACCTGAGACCGTGTTGCAGCAGGTACCAGTCATCACAAGCGTTACTGCAGGGCTCCTGCTCCTCTGGCCATGGGTAGGAGACCCCCAGGCTAGAGCAGAGGGAGGTGTAAAGCTCCCTACCTTAGCCTTGCTAGCTTCTGGGCTACCAGAGGTTTCCATCTGACCAAAGTGGTCCTGGAGAGGATGTGTTACCGCCGTCCTGCTCTGCAGCTGCTGTTCATCTCTGATGCTCATTAGGGAACTTGCTGTTTCCCTCTGCAGGAAGGAGCACTGGAAGCTGCTGGGCAACCTCAAGACCACGGTGGAAGGTTTGGTGTCCACCAGCAACCCAAACGTCTGGTCTAAGTATGGCGGCCTGGAACGGCTCTGCAGAGACATGCACAGCATCCTCTATCATGGGCTCATCCACGACAAGGTAGGCGTCTGTCCTGCCAGCGCTGCTGTCTGTCTGAGCAGCTTTGGTGTCAGCCCCTGAGTGGCTCACCTGGATCTAGCTGCTTGCAGTTTTCTTTAATGCTTATAGTATGGATTGAGTACAATGCTTGTATCAGTGGGGGAAATAATTAGAGCAGGAAATGAGCTTGCTTTGCAGGCACTGTAGCTGTAGGAGGGACCTGCGTATGTGTTCGTTCAGTCACAAACACTTTGACATGTTTTTTCCAAGTACCTGTGTCCTCTGCGGTGAGAGACCTGCCCCTTTCTTCTTTCTTCCTGCCGCAGCCTGCAGCAAAATGATAAAGCTGAATTCACTGTGAGTCAGCCTCGTATCATGGGGACTTGGACAACTCCCCAGTGAAGTCGGGCAAGAGAATTTACTGTTTCTGATTAGCTGTGTTAATAATTGTGGCCGCAGCCTGGTCTGCACTCTGCTTCAATGGGATGCCTTTCCACACTCTCATCACCTCTCGCAGTTGCTCATCCAGCCATTCTCTTTTCCATGAGTGCCTGGCAGCATTTTTCTTTTCCACTCTGGGAGAGTCTTTGTGAGCAGAGGCCTGAAGATCTCCCCTTCAGCTCGCTCCTTGCACCACAGTTATTTCTCAGTGGAAAGGTAAAGCAAGGCTGCAGGGCATGCTCTGGGGAGAGCTTCCCCTCAGCCAGCTCTGCAACCAAATGAGCAGGGTAGAGAAACCAGAAAGGTTTGCACAGGGCTGGCTGGGCTCCAGGTGTGACAAAATTGCATCTATATAGTCCTACACTCAAGCTTATTATTTTGCCTGCAGAGAGAGTGAGAGAGGCCCTCCCAGCGTGGCGCTTTGCTACCTAAATTTGTTAGCTGAGGGCAGCCCTGTCCTCGTTAAGGATGGTGCACATTAGTGACCTTTGCAGGGAGGTAAGCAGAGACACACAGAAAGAAGTCAGCTCTTAAATGCAAGGTGTGCACTGCTCCTTTCTGACAGTCTAGGGTGATTCATCCTTGTCTGTGTAGTAGTTGTTTTTCACGCCAGAGCTTTAGAAAATTTAGACCTGCAAAGTAGACAGCATGATGCCTTTCTTGATGCTTTTATTGTTATGTAAAGGTGGTTCTTTTAGTTAGTGATGTCTCTGGTGCTTAGGGATGTGTGATACTACAGAAGGCTGGATCTAAAATAGCTGCAAAGGGAGGCTGATAAAAATAGAAAGTTTCCTAGCAGATTTTTTTTATATGTTTCAGCTAACTACTTCCTTTTATTTATCTATTTTTACATCAACCTTGTTTTTACAGCAAGGAATAAAAACAATAATGATGAAAATTTCCATATGTACATGTTAACAGAGCCAGGTGAGAGATTTTTAACTTTTGAGTGAATTTTATTTCTTCATAAAAAAAAAAAAATGGATCTAGAAGGCCAAAATTTCCATTCTAATTCTCTACCCTTAAAAAAAAAACAACAAAGAAACCACAAAACAGAACATATTTGTCTGACGTTTGTGAAAGAGGAAATAAAGATGGAGGAGAAAATCAGCATTTTGGCTAAGAGAGTCATTTTGAGGCTGTGTTTTTACATGATAGGGTGATGAGGTAAATAGCAACTCATCTGCAGTTCCTCTTAACTGGAAGAGTAACTGAAAAGAAATAACTCATTGTGTGAGTAAAGGTGAGGCAAACAACAACAAGGAACTGGGAGAAATGCAGCGCTGGAGCATGTTGTGTCATGTTTCTTATCTGCTGCACTCAGCCCTACTGGTGTCCTTGTTGGTTATATTATATTAGGAGACAAGCAATGGTTTCTGTTTTTGTCCGGGTGTGTTTCTGTGCTGCCCTTTGTGTCCCCTTGCTGAGGTCAGGCTCCGGGCAGTGCTGAGTTGTTGGGTCCCTCCTCCAGGTCTTGTTCTAACAGGAAGAGGAATGGTGATAATGGGAACTCCATCAACTTTGGACTTGGCACGCCTTCAAATACCATAAGCAAAGAGGGATGGAGTGATTCATGGAAAGATTGGAAGGATTTGGGGCACAAATCTCTAATTTGGGTTTGAGGGGTAGCAGGTAGCATATGAGGAGGGGTCCCTTCTATCTGTGTGCCCTTTTCTGGCCTTGGCTCTACTCCAGGCTCCATAATGAGCTGCAGTTGGCATTGCGGGTCTTTAGGGTCTTCATTGCACCACAGCAGGGGTTGGGACCTTTCAGTGCCATGTCCCATCCCTGTCTGAAGATATATCCTATCTCCATTGTGGGATGGACTGGGATCTTACTTGACAGAATTAAAAAAAGCTTGGGAATCTGCTGTCTCGTTGTGGCTCTGCTTGTGGAGCCGAATGCACAACTGGTGGGTCAGTGTGGCAGGAAGAGTAAATCACTTATCTGCCTCAGGCCAGTATTGCTTTACTTGATCTTTGTCCCCTTTTGTGTCAATATAACTTTCTTTTACTCTCATTATTTTTCTCTCATTATTTTCCTCTCTTTTCTATGGGCCCGTCTTCCCATCTTGCTAGGGTTAGGGGCTCACGGTAAGATGGGGCTACTCTTTTATCTGCCTTTTAGCTGGTGCTGAGGTTCTGCAGGGCCAGGGACCCAACTTGCCCCAATGCTTTGCCCACTACGTGCTGCCTGCTGCAGCAGCAGGGAGGCCAGCTTCAATTCAAAGGCCTGTTCTTCCTCACGGCAGCAAGGTCGGTGGGATGAACCCTGGGTTACACAACTCCCTTGTCCAGGAAAGGGGTGATCAGGCTTTACTGAGCAGGCCTGCAGTCCTGCGTTATGAAAGGTGAATACCCTAGGTTAGGCTTCAGGACTGGCAGCCCTGGCCTAGGGTTGCCCAATTTTTGCTTGGGCTCTGTGTATCCTTCCAGTTGTTTCTCCTCTACCAGCTATCTCACCTACTCTGTCAAATGTCTGCTTCCTCTTTGGATATAAAAAGATCTCAGGACAAGCCAGAGGTGGGTGTTGCCATCAGAACAGTTCCCCTTCCCAAAGCCTTTAGGCAAGAGGCTGTTGGGGGCAGATTGGGCTCTACAATCTGTCTTGACAGGTTGTAGCTTGAATATCTTGTCCTAGAGGGCCAGCTCTATCGTATCGCTTCTGCTCAGAAGGATTTAATCACTTCTTCACTCTCGGTGCCTGTTGAATCTCATGTAGCAGCTCTGCTGGAGGTGTCTGATGTCCAGGTTTGCTGCTGTGAACCTGCTGCACCCAGTCGGTGTTGCAGAGGGGCTTTGGGGGAGTCTAACGGTGCCTTTCCTGGGCAGCTGTGTTGCAGACAAAAGGATTACTGGCAGTTCGTGAAAGACATTCGCTGGCTGAGTCCCAACTCTGCTCATCATGTGGAAAAGGTGAGTCCTGGTGGGGTGGCTCTGTGTCCCCAGCAGGGAAGGAAGCGGGAGGCTGGGGTATGAGCCTCCCTGAGGAATCAGTTTTGCCTCCACTGTTGGCCTGTGGCAGATGAAGTGGCAGACAGTGGAGCTCATGGGGAGGGGATGGCTCCCCAGCCCCGTGCATGTGGGGCTGAAGCAAGCGGGGCAGCCTGGTGTTTGTGACAAGCCCATGGTTTAGGCTGAGACAATCGGCCGCTTATTTCTCACAGGCCACTCTCCAACTCCACGAGGTTGGTACAAAAGGCGTCACCAAGGGAACCAGCACAAATGATACTTCTCTGTGCTAACGGGTGATTTATGCAGCTGTACAAATCTCTAAAGGTTTGGGCTGCCCCATTTCCTGGTTGTGTCCTGGCCTGACTGTTCACTTGGTTCTTCTGTTCCTGGCTTGTGCCCTGTGCTGACCTGGGGGATGCTCTCGCTCCTCGGCCCCTGTGCCCTCACACACACCCCAGTGCAGGTCCCTCACTCTGTGGCACAGGCACAGAAGTGTAAGCAGGGCCTGTGGCCTCTGCTGCGGTCTTCTCTGAGGAGCAATGAGGAGGAATGGGAAGAGCTGAGCACTGCTGGTCTGTATGTGCAAGCTGCTCCTGGGCCTGTGCTCAAGGCTGGCTCAGGAGGGTGTGAGCTGTGAGTGTCCTCAGCAGCACAATCCAGCTCTACAACTCAAGCTGCAACAGCCCAGGCTATGAGCTGTGATGTTCCTTGGTTAATGTGTCAGCAAGGTGATGGTCGTCCCCTCAGGAAGGCATTTGCTTTGGGGAGTGTGGGGTCTTGTGAGGTGAGGGCTGTGACATATGGGTGGGAAAGCATGTAGGAGAAATATGTAGTGCTGGTGGCTGAAGGGAGGAGAACTTTGGTCACTGGTGCTGGTTGACCTTTGAAGTGTTGTGCTTCTCCGGTGCTCTTGTCTCCCTGTCCTGCCTCGATGAGTAGCTAGGAAGCTGCTGGGATGTGGCTGTGTTCCCCCTGCAGGGACTGGCGCCTGAGCTGGAAGGGTGGAATAATCTCTGCTGCCCTGCTAGTCTCTGCAAGCCCTGACTGCCGTGGTGTTTGTTTGCAGTTCATCAGCCTGCACGAGGACAGGCAGCCCAACGCCGACGGCCTGAGCGACCAGGCTCTTGCGAAGCTGTGGCTGCAGCACAGCCTGCAGTTCCACTGCCTCTCGGCACAGCTCAAACCCCTCCTGGGCAACAGGCAGTACATAAGGAAGTTCTACTCAGGTAAATAGAGATGGGCCTTTTTCCTCTTCTTACTAAAACATCTAGCTGGGCCTTTCCCTTCTGCCAGAGATTAGGTACTTTTTTTTTTCTGGGCTTTCCTCACTGTCTGAATGAGAGCTTGAGCCTGCGGGAAGGACAGAGCATCAAGCTCAAGTATTTCTACTTTGTAGGTAAAAGTTGAAACAAAAACTTTGTGCACCTCTGTGCGTGTTAATACCTTTTTGAAAGCTTGAAATTTTGTCAAAAATAAGAATTTGGTAGCAAGGACAAACATCTGTGTTGACAGGGGATCTTCAGCCTGTGTTGATAGGTTGATCTTCAATCCTGGGCCTTTGAGTAGTGGGGAAAGAAGTTTTTCGGCAGCCCCTTAGCCCAGAATGTAATAATTTGGAAAGGGAGCCTTTCAGCTAAGGTTTATGCTGGATCTGGGAGACTCTTTCACCTTCTGGAGTGGAGATTTAGGGTCTGGTCAAGCACTTTGCATTTGTGCGCTGAGCAGCACTGTCCTCTCCGCAGACACTGCCTTCCTGCTCAGTGACTCCCACGTCACGGCCATGCTGCAGTGCCTGGAGGCTGTGGAACAGAACAACCCCAGGCTCCTGGCTCAGATCGACACGTCCATGGTGAGTTGAGGCCCCGGCTTTGTGCCTCTGGCTCTATCCGGAACGCTGTCCAGCTGTGACTGCTCATACAATGTCTCATTCAGAGCACACAGAGCCCTTGGACAAGGGCCTGGATTGGAATTAGCGAAAGGAGCTCCAAGAGAGAAGGAAGTGATGAACTTTTCCCTGCACTGTCCATATGAGCCTGTCGGGGTGGCGGGAGAAGGCTAATTGGAGTCCGTACTGAGGCGCCTCATTTCTGGCTGGTTTCTAGGAGTCGAGTGTCAGGACTTGGTAGCAGGAACCAGTTCTGTGTAAGGAACATCTTTAAAATGGTCCCCTGAAGCCTCAGGCCTCAAGACTAGCTGCCTGGTACTGAGGGACAGCTCTTCTCAGAGGGGAAGTGCAAACAGCCAAGGCCCAGAACACCTGGCTTCCCATCTCTGGTGCCACCCCTGACTCCTGAGGCAGCCCTGTGCCAGCCATCACCCATCCAGAGGAGGGAAACAGTGGCTGCTTTCTTTGCAAAGAGCTCCCCAGAGAGGAGACACTAATGATGTTTCATTAAATTGGCGCTCTGTTCTTTCAGCTGGCCGGCACGTCACTGCCACCCGTGTGCGCGTCAGGTCCCTCAGCCGGGACAAGGGAGACGTGTGACCGCGACGCTGAAGGACACGGGAGCCGTCTGCCCGGGGCACTAGGCTGCCCGGATCATTGCACTGAGAGCCTGGTAATTTCCAGATGGGAGCCTGCTGCTTTGCTGTGAATAGAGAGCCGTTTCCCTTCTATGCCATGGTATTTTTTTCTCCCCACCCTGCAGACCTAGCTGCTTCCCTCTGGGCCCCAGAGCTGCAGCTGTCTTCACTGGCTGGTAACCCGGTGCTCACATGGGGCACTGCAGGTCAATTCCTTGCTGTCTCCGTAGCTGCTCTGTTGGCGTGTGGCCCTGTAGGTGCTGGTGTATTAATGATGCCCCTTCTGTTCAGTTCACCAGGAAGGGGGAAGGTCTGTCTCCAGTGACAAAGAGCCAGAGCCTGACTGCTTCCTCTGGATTCCTGCATGTACCAGCTGCAGACTGCATGCAGCAGCGTTGCTTGGGCTCCTTCTCTAGCCTGCACCACCCAGCCTCTTCCAGCCTTTCAGGTAATGGGAGTGGGCTGGGAAGCTCAGAATAGACCCCTTGCTCATTCAGCATCTGAGAGTCCACAGTTTGCTCTGGATCATCTTTCAGATGTTAAAATGCAGCTCTAGGGAGCACGTGTTTGCAGCTTGCTCAGGCTTCTGAAGAGCGGGTTATAAAACCCCTCCATGCAGCCGGCAGTAGCGCAGCGGGGTGAGCGATCCCTGTGCCTGCTGTGAGCTTCCCGAGCCTCTGCACAAAGCAGGAGTAGCCCGTGTGTGCTGGGGCCGTCTGGGCTGCTGCTTTGGAAGTGGAGCTGCAGCTAGGACAAGGCCTGGCCTTTTCCCTGCTGTTTGATTCGTTGTGCTGGACTGGTGCAGGGAGAGCTCTGTCTGTTTTAATACAGACACTCCTTGCCTTTGCCGATGGGGACCAGGCATGCTGGTTTGAAGCTATGTGCATGTTGCCATAGAGTGCCCTGCTTGTGCCAAGGCGTGTGACATCCTGTTCCTGCCTCTGTCCAGACAGGAGACCAGCAAGCTCCTCTGTCTTCTGTGGCCCCAGCCAGCCTCAGGAGCACTGCCTGCCCACCAGGTCCTCCTCCTTCAGCGTGGGCAGGTCCTCTCTGGAGCAGCCCAACTCTATCACCCACTGTCACATTCCCTCACCCAAAGACCCCTTCTCTCCAGCCAGCGAGATGAGTTCCAGCACCACCAGCCAGAGCGAGGACACTTGGACGGGGAGCCAGGACGATCCACAGAGCGATGCTAACGATGGGCCGGAATACCTGGCCATTGGAAACTTGGGGCGCCGGGGCCGGGCCTGCAGCAGCGCCAGCAGCAACAGCACCAAGAGCAGCAGCTCCAACCTGTTCTCCTCCAGCAGCTCCCAGAAGCTGGACTCAGTCTCCCCCTTGGGAGAGCAGGGGGCAAGTGGTGGAGGTGGAAGCAGGGGCATGAGCCTCTTACGCCGCTCCAGCTTCTCAGAGGGACAGACATCAGCAGCACAGGGCATCCTGAAGAAGAGCCACACGCGCTCACACTCCGATACCAACGTGGCTTCGGGGAAGTTGCACGGTAATGAGCTGCTTTTCTGGGCTTGGGGTTGGATTTGGTGAGATGTGGCCTGTGAGAAAGAAGTGCCATGACCTAGAGGCTGGTGCAGGCTGCTGTTCAGCACCACGCAGCACAGATGAGTTAGGGGACATATGTGTGGGCAGGTGGGAAATGGGGTCTTTGCCCTGCCGTGTGCAGGGAGGCCGACTGAGCTCTGGTTCCCAGAGTAGAATTCCTTGTGCCCGTCCGTTACTGGTGTGGGCCTAGGCCTAGGGAATGGCAGTGATGCTGCGGCGTCAGCAATCCTGCCTTCCCACTGGCCTGGCCTGGCTGGGAGCACTGCAGGGCATGGGGCTGGGGCTTGGGCTTCTCGACACCCGCCGTGCTGGTAATTTGCTGCGTCTGCCTGTGCTCTTGGGTGGGTGGACAGATGTGGGGAGGAGTGGGACGTGAAGGGGCATCCAGTTCATTGAAGTTTGCCCTGCTGGTGCTGCTTTCTGGTGAGAATGGCAGGTCCTTGCTGAGTAGTAACCAGTCTGTCTCTGTTTTCTCTCCCTTAATGCTGCCCTCCTCCTCCTCTGTGTCCAGGAGGCCTCAGGGATATCACCATTATAATAGAAGATCCAGTGGCAGGTTTGGGAGCCAGTGTAACTGCCCTTCATTGGCGATCACTGTATTAAATTCAGGATTTCCATCAACCCATTGGTGTCCATTTAGAAAAACAAACACAGTTTCTTCCCTGAGTCCCAAATGATGCTTTGAAGGATTCCTTAAGTTTATGCATGCTGCCTGACCGAGGACCCCACACCAAGAATGGTGCCTGGCTCTCCTGCATGGCGTTATGAAGTATTGCTTCCCCTTAACCTCTCTTT
>JAVCKT010026100.1:0-12300 GCA_032273925.1 Rhynchotus rufescens
ACACACACACACACAACATTGGTTTGCTTAACTTTGCTAGCAGAGCAGTGCAAAGGAACACCACGTACCCCACACCAGGAACACGTGTCCTGCAGCACGGCACTGTCATCTCCTGCAGAGGTCCAGGCTCCAGCCTTTGGGATTATTAAGTATCAGCAGAAACAGAAACGCAGTTTAAGCACAATAAAGAACCAATCTGAAGAGCAAATGCACTTTACGTAAGAGAATCTGGAAAGGTCACCAAAATATTTGTGGGAAGAAACCTTGCATCCTCTTTCCATTTGTGCAATGAGACTAAATGGTGGACAAAGAAACCACTGTGTTGTTGCCCCAGAAAGTGAATATGAATTGCCACAGACCATGAATGTATTTTCAACTATGTGTGTGGGGATGAACGCTATATAATAGAGATACCAGCTCACACGTCTCAGCTGGATGGGCAGAACAGGGTGCGTGATGACTGCTTTTTGGGAACTTCTATTAGAAGCTGAGTTCTCAGGCTACCATTCCTATTCCTCCTTTGTATCAGAAAGGTGAAATGGGAACTCCAGGGCTACAGCCACTCTGCAGAGCAGGAGGAACTTGCCCGAGATCTCACAGACAAGGCTGAGGCCAAGCCCGACCTCCTGATTTCTGTCATGACTTTCAACACTCAGGGTTTTCTCCTACTCGATGTTTCACAACAGCACATCCCGTCTATTTACAGAAAGGCAAGAATTAACAACAGCTCATGACATTTTTATTTGAATGAAATTTAAAAAGGCAGTTATTAGTTATACATACACACAACTGATTCTGTACTTGTTAGTCATAAATATAGAACATTCAGAAGTACAAAATACACTTTATCCACAGCACAATTTCACATCAATAGTAAGAGTTTAAACAGATAAGTAACCAAGTGCCTAACAATGACAGAAGCCCATTTTTTGATTTTTTTTTTCTTTTTAAATTTCTTATTAAAAAAGACCATTAATCTACACAAAGTAATCAGCGTCTACAGTCATCAATTCCATCAAAGACACTCTGGTTTGGAGTAGGAAAAGACTGACCTTTTATAGACTATTAGATGCCATCACGTTTTCTTTTCTTTATTAGTAAAAGCAAAAAAACTCACCAAACTCTCATTCTCCTCTTCTGAAAGCTAGCAACCATGAAAACTGGGAATCTGGCAAATAATCATGTGAATCCAAACTTGAGCACTACCGGGGAAAATGAAAAGATCTGAACTAGAAATTAGTCCACTTGATTCCTTGCAAACAAAGAGCAACAGCGGAATGACACCGATAAGGCATTAATGACAAAACGGCTGTATTATCCTCGAAAAAAGAGCACACCTATATATAAAAATATATGTCATAGCAATTGGGTAAATCCAACACTATTTAACACTGTGCCAAAAGTAATTAAGAATTAAAAAGGCAGTACTGCAAGAAGTATTTACAGTTTCATACTGTAATTCAAAAGAAAAAAAGAAAAAGGCAACAAAGCCACTGTTGGGACTATCTGGTTGAAGCATCACCATACATCGTCACGGTAGGACTTTTAACAAGTAGTGTGATGGAGCCCCTCTGGTTAAATAGGATTTGCAGGGTGAATGAATGAATGCAAATACTTCAGTATCTAAAAAGTTCTCACTCTACATGCCCACTAATTGAAATAACTCACTCAGACCATAAATACTTGCAGTTTCTTGCTCCACCAGTATAAAAATCAGAAGGTCCAGTTTACAGAAATACAGTGTTTGCAACACAGTTTGTTCAAAAAAATCAGAGCTCTATTTCCAAGTTAAAAAAGCAGCAAGAACCAAGAACCTCAGCAGCTGTAAAGCTCTGCAAGCTGGCAGCACGGCACATAATAAGAATCTCAGCCTTCCAGATGCACTTACAGCTCCACTAGTAATGCAGCTAAGCAGCTCCAGTGACCAAGCACGCGACAGAAGCTACTGCACGGCAGAGGCGACGGGCAGAGCAAGTGCGGGATGCAGGGGTGAGTGGGAAGGAAGCTCTGGCTTGGGATGTCCAGAATGGAAATGGGGAAGGACAGTCCCAAACCTGGTGCGATCCCGGACTGGCCTTTCACACAGCAGCCGTCCCCTTTCCCAAGTGGGAAAGCAGGAGGGAGCTGCAGGATGAGAAGTGGTCCGTGCTCGGATGCCTCTGGCTTCCAAACAGTAACACTGTATTAGAGGAAAAGAGAGACAGACTTGAATTCCTACTAACAGTGCCCACAATCGAACAGTGCATATGAGAAACCTTTACAGCAGTATGGAAATGGTAGGTTGAGGAGTATGTGCACTGATATTGGGAGAAAAAAATATATATTTTTTTAAGATAATTACATTATATTACTGGATTTGTGAACAAAGCTAAATATAAATTTATTTAGAACTGCTCGTCAGGTGAATTGAAACATAAGAACACCATTTTTCATTCTCTTCAGGACAATATTTTTGAAACATTTTAGAAGAACTGAAATTCATCATGTCAAGTCCCTACTGTAGAGAGGCAAACTGCTCGTTACAGCTCTCCCTTGTAATTAGCTGCTCCCTTTGCAAGCGTGCCCCTTGTGCAGCTGCAGTCTGTCCTCTCCCAGCCCATAGGCACTGAGGCAACTTTTACAGACATCCGTGAATTTCATGCAATGGAAAACAGAGCTTTGTGCTTCTAATTCAATGTACAGTCATCTGTCAAAGCACCATGAGCAGAAAAGGAGGAGACTCCAGGAGAATAAACATCCATGTATTTAAATGATTAATGCTTAAGTGCATGGCTTTCTCACTTAAGACAGTATTTCCCTATCTCTGGAAGAGAAGAGATTCACATTCTTTGTGTTTTCAGAGTAATTTTGGTGAAGTCACAAGAGGCCAGAAAATGTGGGGTCTCTGCAGTAGGTACACCCAGCCTAACAGGAGGCTTAATTTTCCTAAAATGCCTCCAGTCCCACTTGCATGCAGGCTAAGAAACTGGTTCCAAATACAGCAAGCAAATTGGTCAGAAAGACTCCTCATGGGTACTGAAAGCTACACGCTGCTCTACGAGAAGCCAGGAAGGCCAAGTGGGAAGGAAGGGCAGCATAAGGTTAAAGCAGTGGTTGGGGTCTGGGCAGTGTCTCCTAAGGTTAAAGCAGTGGTTGGGGTCTGGGCAGTGTCTCCTTGGCCTGGTGGCCTAGAAGCACAGAAGCTGTGTGGCCAGAGCAGGCTGCAGGCCAAGGGCCCGGTGGCTTTTCAAGATGTTATCCTGGCAAGATGGGCTGCAATAACGTGTGTGTGACCCTCCTGTTGAACGATACCCCAGATTTCAAGAGGAGCTATGAGAAGCGAGACCACAAAGTCTAGGAATTGCTGCAGAAACTGGGGTGTTTTAGGTGGCGAGCTCAGCCCTCCCGTTGCTTTGTCAAGGTCTATGTTGGCAGACCTGAACATACAGACTCTTAGAAAAGCTGCCACTTTCCCTCTTCTGCAAATGCTGGGTAGAACTTTCCATACCTCAAATTTTATTAGAGTTCTTGGGTTCCTAGTCATTTATGAGTGACTCCTCCTCCTCCATCCTAAGAGAACTCATGTAACTCCATCATGCATATGTAAGATCAAATAAAAATCTAACAAATTTGCACCAATATGTAAGGTAGATCATTAGCCCAAGAGAAATGCAATTAACTCATCTCCGTGGAAAAAGCAGGTAGCATTCAGAACAGAGCCTCCAAGCACTTGTTAAGCTGAAACTCTCATATAGTAGATTTAACAGAAGGGACTGCTTGGGAATCCAAGCGAAAAAACCAGATTATCATCACTGTGTTCACAGAGGACAACAGTATGATTGACATCTATTATCAACTTGCTCTAAAAACATTGTACACTACAAAACCATCTCACTGCTTGCAGCAAGTGAGCTCTGATGGTTTTGTTCCAATAGGCCACCAACTTGCACTGCTAAAACATGAGTTTCACAGTATAAAAAAGTGTTACACAGAAAAGAGATGCAGCTAAAATAGAAATGGTGATCTCGATGTGTTTACAGTCATTTTTATGAGGCAAACATTTGGGGAAATCAAGAGCAGTAGAAATGAAAGCAGTTAGAGAGAAATTTATAGAATTATAGGCCTCAGTTCAGTGCAAAAACAGACTAATAGCTTATGTAAGTAAATGTTTGTTCTTAATAGAGAACGACCTGAATTAAAAGAACTATGTGAAGTGATGGAGAATCCTCCCACATCTAAATCCTCCACATATATTGCCAACCTTTTCGGTATGCTCCCAAATGGACCCTTTTTAAAGGCAAAAGAAACCAGTACAGGAAAACACTTCATACAGCACAAGATATACATAAAGTACCAAAATGTACACACATTCAAGTTTAAGTTAGAAAAGGCAGAGCTGAATCTTCTGGTCAGGGGCCTATGTTCCATTGTTTAATCTCACATTTAAACTGATCTAAAAACTCAAGGATTAAAGAAAACAGCATAGTGTGTCTGCTTCCAGAAACTTAAGTTTAACACAAGGCATCTGAATTGAATGGTAGGCACTGCAACAAGACATTACCTTACCTTTTCTCTGTTAGTCTTTGTTACTTGTTTATCTATTTAAAAATTATCAAAGGGAATGTTAGGTATCATTCACATTCAAATGGTTAAGACTCAGAGATTTTTTTTCTCTTTAAATCAAGCAAAGTATTTCATCTCTGAGGTAGATGACAATAAAATAAAGAAATAAAACAAAAAGGAGCTGTCAGTGAAGACCAACAAATGCTGGAACTCCTCTGTTGGTGCTTATGCACCCAAGGAGGAGAGAGCAAGCCCTACACTGCTATCTGACATATGAGAAACGTGACTTCTGTTTTAGTAGCTTCTACAGAAATGCAACACTGAAAAAGCAGAGCCAAAATTACACCAAAATGGCCTTGGAGAAGAACTTCATTTCTGCTTCACAAGCTACTCAGAAAATGGTGGAAACATGCCCAGATCAGCAAAATCTTCAATGTTGTAATTGCCAGTTCCCTGTGTTGGATCTCCCGGCATTGGCAGCATGTCCTGCGTGATAAGGAAAATCAAAGTGAAGTGTCACTTTCTAACATGTTATCCAGACACAAATTGTTTCCTGTTCATCTTTTCGTTGTAAAAACATAGAAGACCAAAGGCTAGTGAAATAAGGTGAAAAACAGACCTGGAAAGGTGACTGGATTAAGGTCACACTGCTCATGTTTTGCTTGAGCTTTTCCAAAAGGGACGTGGGGCTTCAGCAGTGCAGAGGTTTTGGGCTGCTCCTCTGAGCAAGCCAGATTTCAGCAACCCTACGCACTTTTCCCAGGCTGAAGCAATTCCCAAACATAATGAAAGTCTGTGACACCAGGCTGAGACACGGGACAATCACGGGACTCGATAACTTCAAGTCATCTGGAGTGACAAGTGCTTAACAGAGACTGAGGTTATGCTACTATGCTACTAATTATGCTACTAATAATGCTAATACTAACATTATGCTACTAATAATGAAGTGGAAACTTCAAAGCCATAGGGATATGGGCAAGGTAGAAGCTGCTTTTACTCTCCCAGTGATTTTTCTTTTCAGCATAGGAAATAACATCTCTTGATGACATGAGGACATTAAACAGACGCTTGGTAATTCTGCCTCTGCATCTCACTTATTCTTCAGTGCAAAGTGTTCCAAAGCACTTTGAGCCTGTGCAGAGCTGAACAAGGGGAAAGTGTCCCGTGGGATATCCTCTAGGAACACAAAGTTAGTGGGCTTACTAGGGAAGACTTGTTATTCCTCTGTCCCTTTCCTCATGTGCTCTAAAATCCTTCTGAGAGCTGAAGACAGCCCTCTGATTTCACTGTGGACAGTGCTATGTGGGAAGTAAGCAACAACTCATACAACTAAGCAGCTCATTTCCTGAACCCTACCAGCATTGCATCCTCTCCTTTTCTATTTAAGGAGCTCATTTTGGAGAACTACCCAGCTTGCACTGACAGGAGCTCTCTAGTATCAGCATGGATTTGTGGAGGGTCTAACCTTATCACGAGCACTCTGTAAGCAAGCATATTACTGCTCCTTGTCCTCTGAAAAAATGCTATAGATTGGACATTCTCCCTGCCTAACAAGCTGACCAAGCAGCCCTTGTGTGCTTCACAAAGGCAGAAGCAATGGAGGAAACCTCAGCAGAAAGGGGATTTCATGGTAATTGCTCCCATGTGTCCTAAGCCAAGTGAGGTCCCTGCAGGAGGCTTCAAAAATACTCAACCTTCCTTCCCAGACAGAGACTGAAGCCACAGGGAAAAGACATCCCTTGCTGAGAAAACCAGAATTTATACTTCTT
The DNA here is from genome assembly GCA_032273925.1 of Rhynchotus rufescens. Taxonomy (NCBI): domain Eukaryota; kingdom Metazoa; phylum Chordata; class Aves; order Tinamiformes; family Tinamidae; genus Rhynchotus; species Rhynchotus rufescens. The sequence goes on from JAVCKT010026100.1 coordinate 6,315, forward strand.
CTGTCAACCCTTGCAATAATAAGCTCTTACTGCAAAGCCAAGGGTTTCCAGGGAAGGATCATTAAGCTTACAATAAAGCAAAACCTAAAGAGCAAGTAAGAACGCCCCCAGGATCTGCTCCATGAAGGAATAACTGGCAAGAGCAGCTGAAGAGCTACCCCAAAATAAAGGAGACTCAAAATCCACCTGATCCTTAGCACCCCTGTCAATGGGGATAAAGGAGCCCATGGACAGAGCTGGTGCAGCTTCTGAGCTGTGGGATCAGCCTGCACTTTTTAGTCTAAATCTTGCATTTCTTATGTTTTCTCACATTCCTGATCAGCTAAGGGGACGCAGCCTGTAGCTGCCTCTGCCTGTTTAAATTTCTGCATCTTTGAAGGCATTTCTGCAGTTGGGATCTCTGTGCCAAGAGAGCCAGGTCAAGACTCCACATGGTAGCTCCCTTTTTGCATTTTCCTCTTTTCTCATGTCCAGCTAATCCAGGCTTGGCTTCAGCACAAATAGTCCAAGCAGCTTCGTGGAGCCTTTGAACTGAGCTCGTCCAACCTTCTCATCACACCCAGCTATTAGCATAACTCCCTCCAAATGCAAATTCACTTCCAAGAACTCTGCAGGTGAAGTTCAGCTCTTCCTTTCTTTCCCTTCCATTGATTTCCCAAGATATTCACTGGGCCACAGCATTTGCCTTAAATAAAAGCAAGATATTCCTTGGAGCCCTCTGTTTCTATGAGCTCTGAACCATGGTGCCACTGGTGCCACTGGTTCCACTGCCATCAGCCTGCATAGCTTTTGGGTTAATGTGTGTAGAAAACAACTGCATTTTGCTTACAGAGAGAAAGGCAACTTTATCTTATCTTGTCATAGGGCAAGAGCAGGCAGGTAGTTATTTTACATGTTGTGATCTTACTCACTGTAAGTGCAACAACAGGGGTTCATGTAGGTACATTTTCACGGTGATGTCTCTGCTGCTGCGTTCTTGACAAGAACTGAGCATGAGCCTTATCTTGCAGGCAAATTTAGTCTTTAAAAAAGATAATAAGGTGCCCTACTTCTAAACCGTGCTTGGGGCCTGAACTCTGTTTTACACATATCTGTATTGTTTTGTTGCAAAATATCTTCTTAATCTAACTGAAAAATGAACTATATGTGGACAGGGACCTATTATTTAATACAGAAATCCCTGCTCCATCTGTAGTAAAGGCTTAAAAGTACATTCAGCATTAAAAAAGTAGCTGAAGAAGATTATTTGCTAGCTGTATAATATCTGGCTCATGTGATATGTGACAATGTGTCTAGCATTAAAAAATTATTGGATACTATTATCTATACAGTTTCAGACACATTTCCTGCTTGAACTGTCAAAGAGAATTAGACTGACTTCTAATAGGACTTAACTGCAATTTTAGAGGTCAGTACCAGGATAAGAAAGACTGTAGTCAGGACTAGTCTGTGGCTTCTCTATAAAATCCTGAAGTTGTAAGTAAAGGGACCAAAAAGAAGTGAACACAGCAATTTAAACCAGTAATGTTGCTGCGTTTGGGCAGAAAACAAAACTAAGTTCTAGCTAGCACCAGTTATTATCAGTGCAAATGCAAGACAGTACAGAGCAAAAGGTACTTGTGAGGAGCCCTGCTAACATCACAACTCATCAGGGGCCCGTGTTTCTGAATCAGCAGGGAGAGCTTCTTACAGGGCCGTGGGGCTCCACGATCTCTGCTCACCTGGAACACCTCGGTCTGGCTGGGCTGTGGGTGCGAATGCTGGTCGCCGCTTTGCTGGTTGTGATGCTGGCTCTGCCACTGGGACCAGACTTCAGAAGGTCTCCCCTGGAACTGGCTGCTGCTCTGGGCGCCTTCGGCTGGACAAGGGGAAGAGGCAGATGTCAGGGAGCAGCTCCTTCCGAACGCCCGCCTGCCTGCAGACCTCATGTAGCAACACGAGGTTTTGTAAAAACAAAACCAACCAACCCCAAAACAAACCGAACACAATGTCTGAATGCTCCTTTTCTTTAAGCACTCCTTGCTAGAGCAGGGGGAGCAATACTAGCTACTCACCTATGATGCCATGCTTCAAGCTTTGTAAAAGGATATAAAAATAATATTAACAGCCAACCACCTTGCTTGTCTTGAATGCAGATGTTAACTCATTTAGGGTGCTGTTTGCAAGGCAATCTTGTCCTTCAATATTACAGCAGCAAAATGATTTATTTATAATGTGCAACTTATAGCTAAATTATTATCCTGTTCGTATGCTGATGGTTTCTTAAAAGCATGATGCCATTTAAAGATCAGAGCAAGTAATGGGAACAGCAAGGTTTGATGGTCAATATATTTGTAACAGTCATTTCAGGGAAAGGGATTTTTTTCAAATAGCCTACTGGAAAACAACATGATGCTCCATGTAGATATTACTTCAGTCACCTACTGCACATACACTTTTTTTTATTAAGTCTCCACTCACATTTAACTGGATTGTGTGATTTTACCCTGTACTTCTATAGACTGGCTCCAAACAATGAGGTAGTTCTCTTTCTATTTGAATTACCTGTTATGTCATCTTCTAAGAGTTGGCATTTTGAAAAAGATGCTGCTAGGCAAGCAGGAAAATATGCTTCCCTGCCAAGCATGTTCTTTTCTTCCCTCCACCCCACTATTTTTATTTTTTTTTAATAATATTTTTGTCTGTTTTTCTCCATGCAGAGAACCAAGGTTGGTTGATGTGGTTCCCCCAGATTACCAGCAGCCTCCACCAAGAGCAGAGATCTCTGTAACAGTGACTCCACAGAGCTGCTTTGACCTACAACATTATGTCAGGTCTTGGATAACCAGAATCTGCAGTTTTCACAAAGAATGATAGAAGAATGGAAGAATTAATCACGTTTCCATAGCCATTGCTACAGAAAACTAATGAAAACAGCTTTAATCCAATTTGTTTTGACTACTAGCTAAAAGCAAGCAAAATAAAGCGAACATTTTTTCACAAAAATAAACCGTCTATAGTGGCTTCTTTCTAACAAAATAAGTAGAAAAAAAATCTCTTCCATCTCTTCCTTTACTGACCTTACCACAATAAATAATCCAGTTGACTCAGAAATCCTGTAGCCATTTTGCTGGTCAAAATAAAATTAATCTAAATTATCCTTTAAACTAAAGCTGCAACATTTTTTTTTTCTCTCTCAGAACAACACATTGAAATTAACTCATTGAGGCAAATGATGCTTCTTTTCAGCAAAACTTTTATTGCCAGATGGAGGTTCAAGACATTTGCCTGTAAAGGCTGGGGTATTAATAGAATCTAAAGTGATACAGGTCAGGAAATGTTTCTCATTAGGTAAAAAAGGTTCTTGCCAAGCAGTGTAGGCCAGAAAAGGAGGCTGTCTCATAAACAAATGCACAAAGCCTAGTGGAAATGGAGTGAATAAGCTCTGTGGGGAGCATTCCATTCCAATGCACTTAGTCCAGGCAGTGCAACACAGGTCTGCACTTCTACACGAGGTTAATTTGCTACACAACTTCAACTGCTTTCCTTATAGACAAGGGAGAAACTACATAAATAAGTGAAATGCTACCTAAGCTTCTTGAAATTGCAGAGTATTATGTACCACAAACATTTTTCATGGACTCCACATGTGTTTATCACTGACTGATCTGTAATTTTTTTACTCTGGAATATGATTCTGCAAGAGGAGTATGGAAAACCTACCACGGCTTTCTGGTTTACTCCTTGAGTCATAGTCTGAAAGCTACTAAATGAGTATATAATGGGAAACCCATCTTGAAAGATGCCACCTTCTCTGGTCAGACACAGGGTGAGTACAGGAAATCCTGTGACCTGCCAAGCTCCAATAAATCATCTCTGGACAAAAGGACAACATTGTGCTGTTAGGAATGTGAAAAATAAATACAAAAAATGTCCTGCACCATTTAAGTGTTCTAGTCAAGCTAGGGAGGACATGCACTAGGGGTGTAAGCAACCTTTGAATCTCTCGTTATTAAAAAAAGAATACTACAGTATCACAAAACATCACAATATTCTGAAGTCTGTTGGATGTAGAGGAGATGTAGCACTGCAGAAACAGGTCATCCCAGACCACTGTGCTGAACAAGGGAATGCAAAATCCCTTTACACTCTGCATTTCACCACAACCACGTGTATGTGCACTTGTGTGCTCGTCATTTACAACTTACCAAACCCTGCACTTCGGTTTGCTAAGCTGGAGTAGGCATTCCCACTTGGAGAAGAGGTGGCAGGGCTGGAAAGAGGGCTGTATGACGACGGATCAGCTGGGTAAGTGTGACTTGTTCCAATCCCGAAGGGTGATGACTGAGCTTTGCCAGACTGAGAGGGAATTTGCTGAGGAAAAATGATTGGAATGGAGGAATGAGTTTTACTGTTAAGGAGCAGCCTAGCAGGCGCTAATTTTAATAATGTAAAGCAAAGGCTAAATAAACTCAGCAGATGAGAGCAGGCACATTATCCCTGTTTCAGCAGTATTTAGCTTCTGACAAAACCAACTTATTGCAACCAATTACAAACCAACACTTACAGCTCTCCCACTGGCTAACTCATATGTACTCAGTGTCAGAGCTGGTTGCAACAGCCTGACTTCCTTCACCTCTATTTTAAGAATTAAGCCCAAACTGAAGAGCTGTGAAGAATTCATCTGTTTGCCAGATTTTTGCAGTGCCACATAAAGTCAGTTACCAAATTCCCAGGGAATGGCTTCAGTTTTCAGATGCTCAGAGTCTTCAGTGCTTGGGAAACGGCCAAAGAAGTTTCCAAGTTAATAAGCTGCTTTTTCTCCCCACTAAGAAGCATAGGGAGCAAAGTTATTTTGCCTTGTAAAGGGGTTGGGAGGGAGTGTGAATCACCAGCCCTGGGGGGCAGGAGGAAAGAGTCTAACTTTAAGTGGGCAGCTGAATCAGTTCAAGGGTATTAAAAAACACCTTGCTGACAGTTTCATCTATATAACAGCTTTGTCCTAGGATCTCCAAGAACGTTTCACAAATGATTAAACTAGTTTCATACAGACACACAGCGACTGAGGGGTGAAGTGGCTCACCCCAAACCACATACTACAATAATACACAATGCTACAGACAGACTCCGCTTGCAAATTATTCCCCAATTCCCCTAGTATGAACAAATTGCGCAGTTCCAAGAGAAACTCACTGTCTAATCAATTCCACAAGAGAAAAGTGGTTCCATCTCTGGATATTTTTAATGATGTGCACGGCTACTGGCAATCAGTGCACTCAAGCAGAGAGATTCGCTTGGAGGAGCTCAGAGGAGTTGTGGGCTTGGAGGAGTGGGGAACAGATCCCGACAGCCACAGGACGTGACGAAGATGCTGCTCAGTCTCCTGCTCTAATCCTAGCTAAGCCACTGTGCCTTTCTGAAAGTTTCCACAATGGCAATGGGTGCGTGTCACATCACTTCTGCAAAGCTTGGCTCTTGCTTTTTTATATTTAGGATGGATGAAGGAATTCCAGATTCCTTCTGTTGACACGCAAAGTGTGTTGACTGGGGCAGTACCTGGATAATCAGAGGAATGAGTAATTTAAAAAAAAAAAACCCCTACTATTAGCAACTTTCCCATATTTTTCAAAAATGGGTAATTTGCCAGCTGGATTTCTTTAAACAGATGTGAATAGCCATGCAGAATAACCATGGCACCATGAGGGCCTGGCAGCATCAATTTGATTAACATGCAAATATCTGAATTGCTGAAAAATATTATCTGCCATCATTAGTCTGCCATTCTACCCTATAGACCAAGAGAAACAACAGTGATTAAGAACAGCACTGATGCTAGATTAAAGGTGTTATTTTAGGTTCTTAGTCTTTAAAGCACTTTCAAAACAGGCTGTTGCCCATTCCCCAGGACAAGAGGGCATTTCTAGCACAGCCCTGTGCTGTCGAGCACGGGGTGCCTCACTCCGTGGCCCACAGACTGCAGGAGCTGCACAGGGCAGCTGAGGGGCAT
>JAVCKT010026100.1:17196-29499 GCA_032273925.1 Rhynchotus rufescens
ATTTAAGATAAAAAGTCCCTTCTTAAGGCTTTTTAGCAGCATTCTTAATCCACATCTACTTACTGAGATGAAGTGACATCTGCTGTTTAAGAAAATATGTATGTAGAAGCTTCAAGTTCTGCTTCAAGTTTACTGTCTGTGAGCTGCACTGCTTAAGCTGCTCTTGTGAAATGAAAGAGAAGCAAAGCCAGGCAGCTCCGGGGAGAATACAGTACCTCCCTCCTGCAGTCTTGCTGCTCAGCATCTTTAAGAGAAATTCCAACTAAAGACAAATTCTAGGAAACAGTCTCGAAAGACTGACTTTACCTGCAAATTTCTCTGCCACATAGTACCTTATCTTCATTGTCTTCAGGCTGTGTTTCATATCGTGTAACCACGCTTAGCATAATATTAAAAATTACATAGCAGAGACATTCACTTACAAGCAGCAATTCCAGCAAACATCTCAGCAAATCTAGGATCTCTCTCCTGGGAGAAGATAGCATCTGGCTTTTCGACAGACTTTCCACCCTCATGAACATTAGCGGGTATGCTTGGAACAGGCACCTGTTGAGATATGCAGAGGAAGCTAATATCCTCCATTATATTTGACAGAGAGAAATTCAGGGATAATCAAAAGGCATTTTAGCTCTGTTGAGATCTGCCATTGCTTTATATTTCAAAAGATCAGAGGCATAAAAATAAAGAACTATTGAGAATTTTTACCTGAGATAAGTCATAGGATGACAGCCCATCTCTTTGATGTACTTCTAGCTCTGCTTGCTGCTGCTGAAGTTGTCTGCAAAAGACAGAAAATTACTTCAGTTACAAAAAGAAGTTAAAATACAAAAAGAGAGACAACCATGGTCTTCTCTTTTATACTCAGAGTGCAATGTCTGTCAGATGATTCAGTGAGCCCTTCCCTGTGCGATTTATCTGTTTTAAAGATTTCTAACTGAGAAGGCTTACACTATAGGAATGTAACAGGGACCATAGAAAGTTATTCTGTAACAGCACAGAAATATGGGTGGGTAAGTAATGAAGGACGGAATACAACATCCTCATAAAAGATTTAAGGATCCACTGTTAATGCCAACGTCATTTTCTGCATGTTAAAGATGCATGTGTCAGCCACTTTCCCTGATCCTACTACAGAAAACAGAAAAACTCTTAGTAATATTAATGCAGAATCATGCTAGTCATCAAGAAAAAACTGATTACAGCTCTGTGTGAAGCACATCAGACTAAATGCAACAGCCTAGTGAGCTAGAAGGCAATGGAGAAGGAGACAGGACCACATATAAGTCCTTCTTCATTATAACATGATTTGGCTCATTCCCCTCAAGACCAGAGCCCAGATTTCTGTTTAATTTTTGAAAAGTTTTAAAGGCAGCAGATCTCAAGAAATAAACTGCTTGTCGCATTACATAAAATCAAGACATCGAATCAATTTGTGTTGACAAATGCTATAGAAAACACAAATCTCCATTTCCTGTTGAGAAGATATGAAAAAATCAGTTCTTTAAATGACATAAGAACCACTGGAAGTAACAGCCTTAATCCAATTACAAGAACTTAAGAAAGATTAAATGTGCAACAGAAATAAAAAATACTCTAAAGGAAACTGGAAAAGACAATAAACTTTAGGGGAAGCCTGCCAGAATGAAGAAGTTCGGTGTTGAAAACTCTGAAACAGCCTTGATTTGTGTTTAGTGTCACACACGACAAGCTGATCTCCCTGAGAAAAGGCAAGTCCCTCCAGGGCCCTCCTGCGAAGGAGCATCACTGCCACAGAGCGGCAGATGCCAAGACCATGAAGGGCACTGACCCAAACCCTACGCTGAAACAGAGGGAAGAAAATAAACTGTCTGTATGCAAGATCTGACAGTTGTCACAGTTTCTGCATGCCTCTGGCCTCTTTCTGAAGGAGTAAGTCAGCTAACAGACAGGAATTACCACATCAGTTTTCCCTTGAAAGAAATACTATGGTGTGATAGGCGGTAGCAGTAGAAGAGATGTTCCAAAATACCAAGGTTGCAGATCTCGAAACTCTGGATAATCAGGATATACTCCTGATCATTAGCTTAAGTTTTAGTTTCTTATCAAAACTGTCCTTCAAATTTTGAACTAGACAGATGCAGACTTAAAGTGACTGCAAGACTAACTTCCAAACAAACTCAAATGACAAATTAGCACAAGCTGGAGTGAAGGTGAGGGGCCACTAGAACAAGCTACTGACGTTTTTTTCGTCCTTTAATGCCTTTCAACCAAATCTTGGTGCCTTTCTAGAAGACACTTTACTCAGGCACTTGTTATTGGGCTTCACAGCAAGCTGGAAAATTCTGCGACCTGTAACACGCATGAAGGGTCAGTGTAGACAGCCAAAGCCCTTCTGCAAGTCTTACTTTGCATCAGGAATAAAGTATTAAAAAAAAAAAAAAAAAAGCTAATCCTCCATGTTATCAGAGTCATGGATTTCCCATATTATTTTAACCAGTAGAAAAAATACCCCCAAATTACCTCTGGAACGCAAAGGAGTTCTTTGTTCTGCAAGCATGAACGGCTTACTTTTTCAGCAGAACTATGGGGGGTAATTTAATCACAACAAATCTAGGGGGAAGTTTTCCTAAATACCACCCTGTGGACAATAAACACCCATTAAATCCTGTTGTTAACGTGAAAGCTAATTACACTGTTTCATTTGTTTTTATTACCAGTGACTCGGTGCGTGTGTCAATAAACAGCACATTAGGTCTCTTCTGTTCCGTATAAAGTATGTTTTCTTGATTCAGCCATATACATACAAATGAGCCAAATAAAATAGCATACTTATCATTATTTGTTTTGTAGGCACTTCGCTCTGTGCTCCTTCGCCCTTCTCTATCATCTGTAATACTCATTAAGCTACAATACAATAAAAATATCACATTGTGTCAACAGCAGAGGACTTAGGGGGCAACCTACCAAATCCACTCCTTATGAAAACTAAATACTTCAGCATATCTTCCCTAAACTGTACGTAGGCTACGCTGCACTCGATTCTGACAAATGCAAAACCAGGTTAACGTTGTCAGCTCTTGATTGCTGCTACTGTAGAAATGGCCCAAATAATGCTTGAGCCTTGCATGAACGCAGGGCCCAGCGAGCAGGGAGAGCTGAACACTGGTGTGTGGTCGCTTCTACCACTGCCACTCGTCAGCCCTTCTTCTGACCACAAAACGCATGCAAAGATTCCTTCAATCACTCAATTTCTAGGTGGTTTTCAAAAAGATGGTACAGAACAAGTTTGGGCAAAACTCAAACCGCCCTCTGGCTTTCAGACCAAAGCCCAGATCAGCCCTACTTTTGACTTCCACTTGACAGCTTAAATACAAGAAAGTAAAACGTCCAGGCTCTACAGACGATACGGAGAGATTTAGTTGAATTATCTCCCTCAGCCTAAACACTGAAGTCATCTGTTTGTTTGCCATGAATCAAAGTAACCAAAAAACCTGAACTTTTCACAGACTCCTCAGTGGGAAAGAAACACTACTGTATCCCCACCAAGCATTTTTTTATCTAATATCAGCACACACACTTCTTTGTATCTATTTTGGACAAAAATGGACAAACACAATGGCCACAACAGAGGCTTTTAAAGTTCTCTTTCAGTTACTCTTAAAATTTCTCTTTTAGATTAACTGCTATAAATGGTCCATTTTACTTGGGTCTTAGGAGGTCAGATTGCTCATAGATGGCACAGGGATCATGAGAAATTAACTCCACTACCACAGACTGGAATCTTATCCAAATAACTGATCACTGGTATTTTGGCCCTTGAGAACCAAAAAATATCCCTGCCACAAGCCCAGGTCGATTCATCCCTCAGTCTTACCTCAGGAGTGACCTATGCCAGCTCACTTGGTGATGAAAATCTTGAGCCCCAGCTCAACTGGAGAGTTCATAACCTGAATCAGTGGAACACAGGACTTTGGGGCTTATAAAAGTGAAGGCATTAAAGAGTTTCTATGAGGCCAGGAAAAGATTTTTCTTCCATGTATATAAAGCCTTTAAGAAATGATTCATTCATCACCATGATGGATGGTTTTATTCAAACGCTACTTTTTGTGTTTCTTACATGAATGTTAATCATAATTATTGCTTCTTTTTGGAACTCAACCCCAATTAAACAGGAAGATGTGGTCTAACTGGGGACTCTTCTTTGCAGCAGAACAGAGCACAAATGCTAAACATTAAATGCTTCATTTCTCCAGGAAGTTTCTCTTGGATGAATGCACCCAAGAGAAACTCAGAGAAGTTTTCTTTTCTTTTCTTTTTTTTTGGTAAGGAACTAAGTGAACAATTGAACCTAATGTTTCATTATCCTTCCGTACTAAAGGCAAATTTGGAAAGTTGACTGTTTGAAGCTCCAAAGGAATATCCTTAAAAGAAAGTCAAAACAAAACAAACAACAAAAATCAATTACCCCAGCGGGAACCACCACTGCCCTCTACAGCCTTTTCAAAAAAACATTCCTCAGATCAATGCAAAATTTGAGAACTTTCTCCATAACAGGCAGCCACACAGATGTGTGCACTTGTGACTTTAAAGGACGCTAGGTAAAAATGAGTTTAAGCATAGATCTTTAAAATTCATGGTGAATTTTGACTGATTCAAACCTGTACTTCGTGATGCTGGACACATGCTCCAAGTTCACAGGCGAACCAGTATTTGCCTCATGCAAAGCTGCTGGGGATGCCCAACAGAAGTCACCCTTCTGGCCGGTCCCTGGGGGAAGCGCTTTGGTGGGTTCGTGGCACCTGGCACCCACTGCCACACCGAGCTGGCCCCAAACCCTGGGGTGGCACAGAGTGACAGTCCTGGCAGAGGCTGAAGGAGGAGGCAGAAATCCCCAGTTCCCGGCTTAGGCACCATCGAGGAAATATGAATTTAGCAACTGCCCCCCCAAAAAAATCCACAGAGAGATGGGAAGAGCCCTGCATTACAGTAAGTCCTCTTTGGACATCTGTTAGAGAAGTGGGAAAGAACAGAGGGGGAAAAAAAAAGAGAGAAAAGCTTGAATAAAGCATTCTTTCTGCTATTTAAAAACAAACAATAGTTTGTATCTTGCCATAAGGCTGGAACATTTTGAACATGATAGAAAGGATGGAATATCCTCTGTCAAAGGAGCAGCAGGCAACTTCCATATTAGGTCAACGTTTCTGGGTTGTTATTCAAACCTACTAAAACAGATATAATAAGAGACAGAAGTTGGCACAACTCTATTTATTACCGTAAATGCTGCAATGCCAAGCTGAACAGCAAAGTCAAGTTTTAGAAGAAAAAAAAACATTCCCAGAGTCAATGCAACAGTCTGAGTTTCTGACCTCTGAGCTCCTGGGAATCAAGTACAATTAAATCAGCACGGGATAAGTTTCACCAGTAGTCTCTTATTTTGCAGGTCTGCTTTCTCATTAACAAATCATTATGAAGGAAAAAAATGGAACAGCAGAAATGCACAGATATCCTTAGACAGGGAGATAACCAGCTGCCTGACTTCAAGACACATGGGCTTGTTTCAACTGTTGAGTTGTTTAATTCCACCTGTTAGGGTATATGGGGGAAAAACGGACAAATTGAGGGTTAGGCTATCTTTCAAGTGACTAAAAACAAGACTCTTACAGCCCAATATGCGTCACAGTCTGACAGCTTGTGTTCCCTGTTCCCTACCTTGCTCCTAAAGAGACACACTAACTAGTTAGCTCAAATGCTGAAGCCCCAGGGGTTTGCTTTTGCAAGTGTGCATCTCCCCTAGCAGACTGCTCATTCAGCATTTCCACTGCACACTCTTTAACAGGTTGAGATCTTAAATCCCATAATTTCCTCCAGGTTAAAAACTTGGCACAAAAACTCTGGTCAGACCTGAAGCAGATCTTGCTTTAGAATAGATTTAAGTTTATACTGGAAAGAATAAATACTAAAAAAAGAAATCTGTAAAGCAATTTTTTTTTTTTTTAAATCAAATCCACATTAGCTGCTGCAGTTGTTGGCTCTGAGTTCAGATGGCACCAAATGTTTCTCTGGTCTGTTACGCTCAAACACCCACTATAGAGCTAGGGCAGCTTTGCTTTTAGAAGCAGCCCCATGAATTGTCGAACTAAACACCTGTTTCAACCTCCTCCTAATAGGCTTCATAACAGATTTTTTTCAAGTATTATTCAAAGATGATTTCATCCTCCCCACTTAAGAGGAGCTTGGATCTATCTCCAGACTTGCAGAGAGTCCAAGAGATCTTGACTGTGTATTGGGAGCCCTTCTCCCTCAAGTTCCTTAGGAAATCACCTTTGCCTGCTTTTATGTGCTCTATGGGTAGACTTAGCTCAATATGACCAGGACTATGTCACTCTGTGACCTAAGTCCACAAGCAGCAGCAGCAGTCTTGCCTGCACATGTGAAACTTTTGAGGACAGATCTGCAGTTTGTTCTTTGGCTTAAGAACTAGGCTAACCTCTCTCCAATACTGCGATGGCTGCTCCTCTGCAGGAGGCCCTGGGCTACTTATCACAGTCTGCGCTGAGCTCAATGGGTTCGTCCAGTGACATAAGAGATACGTGGCATTTATCTGGGGGCAGCCAGACCCTGGGAGCACCATGAGATAACGATAAAGAAACAGCTGTAGCTGCAAGTACTTCTGATGCAGAAACCCTCTGTTACAGACTGTACTGCCGTAGTGGAAAGAAATGCAACTGGAAACAGGCTACCACAAAAATCTGAATTAAAAAGAGAAAAAAAGCAGCAACGTTTATGTTCTTTCAACACAATATACGTGAGCATCTGGAAAGGCACATACTTGACGTTAGTGTTGGTGCAGATGATGTATTCAATCTCGTCAGAATAAGGATTCTGAAATGTGAAGCTGCTGGTTCTGATCAACATCCATTCCCGGTTTTTGGTACGAAAACGATACATCACAGACAGGACTTGACCTTTCAGTTTCACAACCTGCAAAACCATTTGGAAAGGTTACTTACTGACAGCAGATTGCCACCTGTGGCGCAAATTAATTGTAAACCATGTAACTGGTGTGTTTTAGATCTAAATTAAAGAAAGCTATGGAAACAGTAGGGACATTATTAATACAATGAGAATAAACAAAATTCCTTTTTGAATTCATTCAGAACAAAACTTGCATGCTTTGCTGTACAAAGTGTCCTCTCCCCATTTGCATGCAAGACTTATACAGACTCAGGAAATAACAGGTTGTGCTATTACCCCAACAGAGAAGCTTTAGGAAAGTTTTAATGGGGAAAGTTTATCAGGAAGGATTGACAGAAACCAAACTGAGGCATCCCTTAAATATTTATATGTACATCATAAAGCAACTTTGTGGCACCTGAAACAGAAGTCCAAAACAAAACACATTTTAGGAGGTCGCCTTCTTGGATAGTTAGTTATCCATTTCACATATGTGACATTCAAAATCATACATTAGAAACAAAGTTTAGGATTATATATATATATTAAAGAAACTGTATCTGGTTGTTTTTTTCTCCGAAAGATGCTACAAGTCTGACAAGTCTTTGTCCTAGTGCCAAAATCTGTTTCCAAATTATGAATATTCCTGTAATACTCTGAACGCTGCCTATCATGGGACTAGGGACGTTCGTTCTCCATCCTTGCAGCAAACGCCTGCCTGCATCCTTGGGGATTCTGATTCACATGTCCCTCACGGATTAACCTCCGTCACCTTTCTCCGCAGGGTGGTGACAGCCCTTCCAGGCAAACCCAGCAGAAATGCTCCGTCACCACAATTTTTAGACCAGCTTATTAACATGATTGGAAAACGGTGATAGCTGAGGAGAAACACTTCTGCCAGCTCAGCCCTTTTGATCACAGGGCAGTCAGGTTTGCCAGAGGGCTGGGGAGGGCAGCTTGGGGCCCCTTCTCCCAGCGCGATTTGGAAGAACTCCTGGGAAATCTCTCTCAAACGCTTCTTAAAGGCAGAATCTCTCCAAGCGTCTGCTCGTATCTCCACCTGAGAAGACAACCATGTCCTTGAAGACTAAAAAAAGATTCTTTATGGGAATGTCAGGGGACACAGTTCACACAGACCACTGGCTATAAGGAAGACTATTCAATAAAGGCACTTCCTGAGGTCCTGCCCAGCGCCTTGGTGTCACACCTAGCTAGAGCTCTGCTGAGCACCTGCTCCCTTCTGTCTTTACCAGCTCCTTTCTACTGAGATGAAGTGCTTTAAAACATCAACCTCGTGCATCTGTTCCTTTAAAGCAATCTTTCTTGCCTAAAGGCAGGCAAGACCTTTTATACCTCATTTTCCTAACAGTATAACCAATTCTCTTCAACTCTGTTATACTGCTCTATAAAAGTCTCCCAAGAGCAGTTCAGAGCTCTGAGGGAATACCAAGAAAGAGAATCCAAGCACTGATGTGATGAACACGCCAAAAAGAAATGAATATTTATCATAAATGATATATATTTATACAATGATGTAAGATGGAGGCCCCCTCAACCCCCTGCAAGCAATGAGACAATTACTAGGGATAGGAGGAGAGGAACAAAACACTGCAAGATTTGGACAGGGAAACCAAAAACAGTATTTATTCTGCCCAAGATAACACAAACAGTTGGGAGAAGGAATAAAGAACCTCACTAAATTTCTTCCAGAAAACATGAGTAGAAACCAGAAGGATATTAAAAAATCAGAGAAAGCAAAACATAATTAAAGGGATGAAAGAAGAAGCATATAAGTAAAAATGGGAAACTTCAATTATTTAGACAATAGTTAACGGGAAAGACAAACAGTGGATGTGTCTGATGTGTAGGTGAGTTTTTCAGTGTTGCATAAACCTAGCAAGGTCTTGCAGGGAACAGATTGTGGAGTACGAACACACAAAAATATGCAAAATTATGTTAGATGGAAACAAGACACATATACACAAGAAAAATATCTAAAGAGATAATTGTAGATGAAAAAAGTCACAAGTGCTTTGTCTCAGATTCAACAAAATGCTTAACAGTGTGCTAAGCTTACAATCTAATGGGAATTTAGCATGTGCTTAAATTAAACAGCTCTTAAGGGCATAATTGAATATAAATGAACCTACCACATGCTTATATTTAGGTACATGCTGCAGTGCTTTGCTGAAATGAGCCTTGAAAATTGTGTGCAATACCTGCCAAAGTTAAAACACTCCATTCCTAAGAGCTAAGCTGAAGCTGATAAATATATAAGAATATCCACTTAAAAACAGCTCCAGCGATTTTACAAAGCTAGCCAAAGGTTATGCATCACAAGACAATAATTGAGGAAATCCAGCATCTTTGCACTAAAAATAGGCCACACAGTTAAACCAAATGAAAGATTATTAGTAAACCTACCCAAAACAAGCTAGAATGGCATAGTGCTGACAAGAAATGCTTCTATCTTTCACAAGTGAAAGAATAAGCCACCGATCTGTGAATGTAGACAACACCAATAAGGTAAGGTCTATTTTTAAAGTGTTAATTAAAAGAGTGAGAATTTGTCACTTGGATGGTCTGTTTGTTTAGAGCTAAATCAGAGTTCAGATGTCTGGTAATATCCAGTCCAGATTTTGTCTCTGACTGCCAACAGTTGAAGGCAACAGTTGAGTATCCACTGAGGAATGTCACCATCAGACTGTCACCACCATGGGCAAACCAAGGGTTGTCTCAAACTGAACTAACAGGTCATGGGCTCCACAGACTCTGCAAACCCATGGCCTAGTCCAGACTTTGACACCTAAATCTGTCCCCTCTGTGCAACAGCCTCGATGAATTTAAGTCAGCCAAAGAGGTATGCTCAAATAAATACTTCTGCACTGGCACTTAACTACATTGCACATGCCATCTAATATCAGATTATCTAATAATTATTGCACATGCAATATTAGTTTAGGTCGGGGAAGACTTAAAAGGTTTAAAGGCATTTGGCTGGCATTAACCTGGGCTATTTGTATTCATTTTTATTGCTTTTTCATCAAGCTATCTCAGAGGTGCCTCAGGGAAGCATAGGGAAGGTCTACTGCAAATAAATGACGTATCTTATTGTGGAGTCTTAAAACTTAACCCCAGGAATTTATTTTTATTAGCTACCTAGAGCCTGTTTTCCCTAAAAGTATTTTTTTAGCAGAAAAACAGTATTTACTCTGTGTCTTTATGAAGAAGTAGTGGGGTTTGGAGATGCGCTCCAACTCTTTTCCCCATCACCAAAGGGCTGTACTTCACATTGATCAGGTAGATACAGGATTAAATGGAAAGAATGCAAACAGGAGGCAAAGTATTTTGAGTAATGCCCTGAAAAATGTTCAAAATACTTAAGTAAAAAGCTTTTTTTCAATAAATGCTTTTGTAGTTCGAGTTCAGTGAGCCACACTCTGTTATCAGAGATTTTCTACCACCACACCCAGAGAAAAGAATACCAACCAAACTTGTATAGAAATGTCCAATCTGAACAGCATCCACTGGATATCAGATAACTGTTTTCTGGAACCTTTGATACTAAACTTTATTTGTTGATCTTGGCCTTGAGAATATCTCATTCTGGCTTGATTTTCCCACCCTGCCTGATGAATGAATTTATCTTCCCAAGGAAGAAAAAGCTTTGAAATGGAGGCTGGCACCAGACCAAAAACTGCAAAACCCTCCCTCCCTCTCACTGTTACACACCAATCTGCCTCTGATACTGTCAGCAAAATAGGAATGTCAAGTTTTCAGAGGGTTAGAGAGGGAAAAAAAAAAAAAGAAAAAAAAAAAAGGAGTTTACTGGAAATCACAGAGTCACAGTTACTTTTCAGTGAAAAGATTTCTATGGTCAAACTAACAATAATAAAACAAACTGCAATTATCTATTGTCCTGAAGCATGAATTAAACAAACACTAATTCTGTAATAATACATAAAGCACAGATCTCTCTGGTGGGAAAATCCTGAACTGTTTTAAACCAAGGCACACAAACAGGGCAACAAAAGATTCCAAGCTTATGTTTAACCTTTACTTTTAAACATTCTTCAGGAATAAAAACCACCTGGTGCAGAGCTGGCCCACTTGGTTCAGCCTTATTCCATGAAGAAAATCACAGCGCCGATCACATTGCTACTGTACGGAACAAAAATACACAGAGGAGGAGCTGCCTGCTAAAGAAACAGTGCAGGATTTTCATATTGAACGGGAACAGGAACTTTTCACTCCTGCACTTTTTCCACTGTCTTGTTTTGTGACCTTGAGCAAATCATGTAGGTCCCTGATCCAGTAAATCATTTATTCATAGGGCTAATATCAAGTAGTTACTTGAAAGTCCCCAGCAACTGGCTTCAGGGATACAACAGCAGCCTCTTATGGCCTGATCTCACTCTCACTGAACACAGTGAGGATGGAGTCATTAATTTGTATGTTCGTTAGCCAGCCCTTGTGAGCCGCCAGCTGTGTTAAGACAATCACTTTCGGGATGGATATTTGACAAGTTATTACCCAGCAGCTTTTTGTCACTGTCTCTCACATAAATTAGTGCAATCAATCACTGGAGCATTAGTGAAAAAACAGCGTGTGTTCTCGCTGCGCTTCTCACACCACTGGGCTGGTCAGGCACCACGTCAGGGAGCTCGACCACCTGAAAAGCAGCCCCAAATAGAAGTGATTAATCTCTTAGCTAGCTCACCCAGCAAGTCCATCTGTGTACGTGTCAGGAGAGCAGGAAGGGTAGGGAAAAGGTCAGGGATGAAAGGAAAAAAAAGGAGCAGGACTTCGCTCTTGGTGCCAAGCAACTAAGCTGAACAACCATGAGGCAGGTTTAGTAATGCCCAGCAAGGCAGGGCTGGAAATATGACAGGGGGCCATAACCTGTATCAGGAGCGTCTAACATTGCTCTGTCTGTCTGTGAACCAACATCTTAAATTTAAAAGGTTCTCAGCTGCCATCTGAACGCAATGCACCGATGTGGTCCTGACACAGACCCCGCTCAGTCACAGTCTTTGTCGCTAGCTTAGCGGTGGGGTTAGTAATCTCCCCTTGAGGCGAGAAATAGCACGGGAGCAGCGTTATCTCAGACAATTCTGCAGGGACCGTAACCTCAATTTCACACTCTATTCTACAAACACAGAAAAACATTTATTGCTTTCCCCAGAGAGGTTTTTGCAGCTCCACTTTTGCATGTTATTCCTGAATAAATACTTATTATACAAATTATTTTAAAATTCACTTCATACAGTGTGACGTACACAGGCATCTCTCAAATCGTAATTTCTAGAATGGCTTAACTTCGCAGTGAACAGTCATTTAATTTTTAGTGAAGTAAAAATTGTCTGACAT